>CAUYQU010082802.1:0-78250 GCA_963574635.1 Cheracebus regulus | reverse complement strand
CTAGCCTGGGCAATAAAACAAGAATCCCATTCTCTCTCCCTCTTTCTCTTCCTCTTTCTTTCTCTCTTTCATTCTTTTTTTTTCTTTCTTTTGCTGTTTCTTTCTTTCTCCTTTTCTCTCTTTTTCTAAAAAAAAAAAAAGTTTACTCTTAAAATGAATTACCACTGGGTTCTGCTGGAACCATGTTCTAGCATTTTCAATGCCTTAGCCTTTCCCGCTGCTATTTGTGTAGTGTGTGAATTCTGGAATTGATAGAGTCAACAAACCAAAAGTAGTCTTCTTCTGTCTTGATTTCATTGTGGTTAAAATGAGATAGATCCAGTTGAACAAAAACAATAGGATTGTAGGAATAGAATTGTTCCTCTGGGTGTTTCCTCTGTATTTGGTTTTCAACTTTACCTGAAAAGAATTTCAAAACTAAAAATATCATATGAATGGAAAGGTAAAGCCTGCAATTTTGAAAGCATTTCAGGCCCTGTGGAATCTGTAGGCATATTAAATTTATGTAATCAGAGATGCAATAGAGAAACTACTTAGCCTTGCAAAATCAAGGTGACATAATTCTAATAGTACAATGGCATAAAAACATTATAAGATACCCAGAAAAATAATATGCAGCATATAAGAAGTAAAATCTATCTCAAAAGCATTTGTCCTTAGGTGATCAAGCCCCAATATTTACAGAAGAGTTGTATATAAATGTAGGAGTGAGAAAAAAAAAAAGAAGAAAAATACTAGGTTTTCAAAGAACAGAGGACATTTGGGGAGCAAACTCTTTAAATAAAAAAAGAAAGCAATATGACCCAAAAATCTCGTTAAAAATGGAATGGTGTGCTAATGAAAGAAACAAATCAACAGAAATTATCCAGTCTCAAATCTGTCCTTTGCCAGGTTCTTGGAACACAGGTGACCCCACTGACTCTATTTCTAGTTGAAAGAATACATATTCTTCGCACCACCCAACAAACAAAAACAAAAATAGAAGAAGAGGAGTTAAGAGAGGGAGGAAAATGCAAAAGTAAGAGGGGAATAGAGGTATATGCCAAAGCTTTTATAGCTTTCTTTCTTTAAGATTGGAAAAGAAAGTCCCTTGTCCCATTAGCAAATTCTCCACTGGGGCGTTTATGATGTCCTTGATGATGTACTAAGGGTGGGTGGCATTGCTGATGCATAGCGATTTTTCAAAAGCAAACCCAATTTCACTCTGTGTTATGACTATTCTTCAATTCTCTGCAGAAAATGCCTTCTTGCATCCATGGGGATTGACCACTCCCTCCACCCTGTCCTTGGTACATCACTTGGTACCCTTGGGTTTTATAAAAGGAGCCATTTTAAGTTATAATTGCATAAGGGAATTTGGGGAGCAGAGTGGAGTGTGGCTTTATTTCAAAAGGTAATTAATTGCGTGTGTATTAAAGGCCACTGCTTTTCCCAGCTTTCCCTTTGTTCTCCATCATCTGTTGTGGGTCACTTGTGCTTTCTGCTTTTAACACTCGTGTTGCTGAAGCCATTACTCCAATTCATGATCCATGAAACTGCTTCAGCAGTGAAAATGGCACCCCTCAGTTTCAAATCAACATGTTTATATTTCCCTCTAGGTCAAGATCCAAACTGTGGAAGAAATCAGGATATGCCGATTTTCCAGAGCAATCAAGTTTTCTGAAAGTCTACCTAGCCATGTAGTTACAAAGTCTCCCTCTCGCTTAAACAAAGAAAATTAAAAAGCACACCAAAAAAGACTTTGCTTGTTAAAAAATACATATTTATTGTAGAAAACATGGTAAGGAAAAAGAAAATAGAAACCAACTAGAATTCCTCTAGTTAGAGATAACTTATTTATTTGTGTGTGTGTGTGTGTGTGTGTGTGTGTAGAGAGAGAGAGAGAGAGAGAGAGAGAGAGCTCTTTTTATAGATTATACACACATATACTGTTTCATAAACTTTTTTTTTGAGAGGGAGTCTCACTCTTTCACCAGGCTGGAGTGCTATCTCTGCTCACTGCAACCTCGGCCTTCTAGGTTTAAGAGATTCTCCTGCCTCAGCCTCCTGGGTAGCTGAGACTACAGGCATGTGCCACAATGCCCAGCTAATTTTTGTATTTTTAGTAGAGACGGGGCTTCACCATGTTGGCCAGGATGGTCTCAATCTCTTGACCTTGTGATCTGTCCACCTTGGCCTCCCAAAGTGCTGGGATTACAGGTGTGAGCTACCGTGCCTGGCCTGTTTCATGACCTTTTTTTTTTTTTTCCACAGAATAGATTATAATCAGTTATCTTTGGTATCACCACAGCATTTGAAGATCTTCTGGAAAGAGGCAATTGCTTTTCTATCTAGAGACCTATCCTTTCAAAAGATCCTTTCTCTGTCTGTGGAAAGAGCTATTCTGGCCACAGTTACTGCCAAGAAAGGAGGCGTTAGACAAGACCCAAAGTTAACTGTGGAACTGCTCTGTTTTGATTAATATTCTGTTGTTTTGAGAGGACGTAGAAGTATTCTGAGCTTCGGGATATTTGATTGCTACTCATTAGTCTCTCTGAGAAGTAGGAAAATTCAAAGATTAAATATGAAGAGATGAATTGTGTAATGTTTACTTGTCAGAGAAGACATCTGAGCAAATTCAGAATTTTAGGCCCTGTCTCCACGGGCCTAACGTGAAGAATAGTCATTTGTGTAAGTGGGTCTTGGTGTATGTGGTCCTGACATCAGGTTGCTGAGTCAGAAACTTAAAGCAGTAAGGGAAGTGAGGTGCTCTCCAGTCCAATGTTTGGAATTTCTTCTGCAGTGGCCCCAACAGCAGGTGGCAGCCTCGTCCACGATTGTGTTCTTTTTATTTTTTTTATTATTATTTTTTTTGAGGCAGAGTCTCGCTCTGTCGCCAGGCACCAGGCTGGAGTGCAGGGGCGCCATCTCGGCTCAATGCAACCTCCGCCTCCTGAGTTCAAGCAATTCTCCTGCCTCAGCCTCCCTAGTAGCTGGGATTACAGAAGCGCACCACCACGTCCAGCTAATTTTTATATTTTAGTAGAGATGGAGTTTCACCATGTTGGCCAGGATGGTCTCGATCTCTTGACCTTGTGATCCGTCCACCTCAGGCTCCCAAAGTGCTGGGATTACAGGCGTGAGACACCAAACCTGGCCCATGAGTGTATTCTTAAGTGATTATGGTATTACTTGTTCTATTGGCAATCCATTTTACTGATAGATAGTTCTAGAGATCTGAAATACTGAGATTTATCTCAGTATTGCTTATATGAAGAAAAATTCTGCTTTCCAACAACTCTCTTGTATGTGTCTAAGGTCTGCTGTGTGGAGTGCCACAGATTATACTTCATGCTTGTCTTCCTAAGTCTTTTTTATCCTAAATACCTTGAGTTTTTGAATGGTTGACATGCCAGCTGGCTTTCTCAGGATGTACTTCTTGTGTGTAAATTTCCTTCTCTGTGAGGTATACATATTGAATATGACCTCCAAGTGGGGTCTGTGCAGAAGACAATACAGCTGTGATTTCTGATTATTAAAACCTGGAATATATGTTTCTGCAATCAGACCATGAGACTGAATTAGCATTGTTTTATAGCATCTGAGTCTCTCTGTTGAAGAAGGTGCATGTGATGGGCATTTGTTTGCTTCCCCACCAGACAGATTCTCTACCTTCATCCTTCCTGCAAGATTTCCTAGGAAGCTGACTCCTACTGAATGCACCACTCAGGTTCTCTGCTTCCTAGATTCCAGTTGAGTTTCGTCTATGGGAGGCCTTGGAAGAAATTTTGAAAGTAAGAGCAAATAATTGCATAACCATTAGAAAAAAAAAAAAAACTATGAATGTGCCCTTCTATCCATGGGCTCAGTTCCTATTGGTTAGCCTTGGTGCCAGTCCCTGGCTACTTCACCATTTCTAATTAGTTCCTGTTTTAGTCGGTGGTTTTGTTGTTGTTGTTGTTTTGTATTTGTGTTTGTGTGTGTGTTGTTATAAAGGACTACCAGAGGCTGGGTAATTTAAAGAAGAGAGGTTTATTTGGCTCACAGGTCTGGAAGTGTGCAAGAAGCATGGCATCACTACAGGCTTTGTTGAGGGCTTTAGGCTGTTTCCATTCATGGCAGAAGGGGAAGGGAAGCTGGCATGTGCAGAGATCACATGGAGATAGAGGAAGGGGTTTGTGCCAGGCTCTTGTTAACAACCAGCTCTTGTGGGAATTAAGAGAGTGAAAACTCACTCATCACCAAGGATGGCACCAAGACATTCATGAGAAGTCCACACTCAAGACCGAAACACATCCCATTAGGCCCTGTGTCCAACAATGGGGATCACATTTCAACATGAGTTGAAGTGGTCAAATATCCAAACCCTAGCAGTTCCCTTAACCCTGGAAAGAGACCCTTTATTGTACTCTTTCTACTTAACCCTTTGAGAGTACAACCATGTCCTGCTAGGACTGTGACAGATAGAGAGACCATACAGACCACTAAAATGCTGAGGAATTTTTCAAATGAACTGCGCCCAACAGATCTCCCTGATTCTGAATATATAAAACTTTTTTTTAACCCCAAATGTAGTTCTTTGAACTTCACCCATAGAGAGTTATTCAAGTTGGCTGTCAGCCAGTTATTTCAGGTTGTTGAGATCATCTGGCTCTTGATTTTATTAATCATCTTAGCCTTCCTTTCCAACAATTTGCCGACTTGGTGCAAATTTTATTACTATGTGATCTCCACCTTCATCCATGGAGAGGCAGTATAGTATCATGAGGAAAAATAGGCTTTGGAGTAAGTAGAAATTAGGTTTGAATTACCAGCCACATGGCTTTGGAAACATTACTTAAACTCTCAGCTTTTATTTCTTTATCTATAAGGTATGTATAAAGCCTGAAAGTTTTGGCGTGAGTTTAGTAAAGGTGTCTGTGAAGCCCTTATAACCTGCTTGGTCCATGTAGGCATTTGATAAACTCATGGTTTTCTATAGAGGAGGGAAACGCAAGCTATCTCAAAAAGAAATCAGGGAAATAAGAATGCCATCTGAAATATGTCGTATGAGAATGAGAGGAGTATAGACTGGTTTTGAGTGTGGGGTGAGGAGTAGGGGAGGGGAGTAGACAAGTGAACTGCCCCTGAGACGTCCAGGGAGGGGGAAAATGATGTGACTGGGAACTGCAGTCGTTTGTAAGGATAGCAATCAAGCGTTGCTTTCAGACTCCTGTTCATCTTCCAGTGGCTTTGCTTCTCCGGATGCTTTTGCTCCTTAAGTTCTCTGCCTTCTCCCATCTCCTCTCCACCCATCTCTTCCCTTCCTCAATTCAGAATTTTTTTCTCCCTCTTTTCAAGGCATAGTGGTTTGATGCGTAAATTAGCACTGTGTTTCTATTTTCTAATTTATTAGTTTCTGCATTTATTTATTTATTTATTTTGAGATGGAATGTCACTCTGTCGCCCAGGTTGGAGTGCAGTGGCATGATCTTGGCTTACTGCAAGCTCTGCCTCCCGGGTTCAAGCGATTCTCCTGCCTCAGCCTCCTGAGTAGCTGGGATTACAGGCGTGCACCACCAAATTCAAGGGAGAGCATTTTTCTCTCCCTTGAATTTGACCTGGGCTGTGTTAACAGTTCAGGTGTAAAAGCCAGGGGGAAAGAAGTCTGATGAGGAAGGATCCTTGGGTTGCCAAGAGCTGCTCAGGACCACGGACAGCTCCCTCAACTCCCGAGAGTTTCCACGCCTGACTAGTTTTTGTATTTTTAGCAGAGACAGGGTTTCACGATGTTGGCCAGGCTGGTCTGAAACTCCTGATCTCAAGTGACATGCCAGTCTCGGCCTCTCAAAGTGCTGGGATTACAGACGTGAGCCACCATGCCCAGCCTGCTTTCACATTTATGAATACATTGTTTCCACTTTCCTAGGGATAGTTCTTCAAACTTTGCTAGCTTTTGTGTTGTTGATACTTAATATATTTATTTTTATTGTGCTATAGCTATTTCCCACATGCATCTTCTTTTTTTGAGATAGAATCTCTGTTGCTCAGGCTGGAGAACAGTGGTGTGATCATGGCTTGCTGAAGCCTTGAACTCCTGAGCTCAGGTGATTCTCCCACCTTAGCCTCCCAAGTAACTGGGATTATAGGAAACTGCTACTATACCTGACTATTAAAAAACATTTTTTTTCTGTAGTAATGGGGTCTCCCTATGTTGCCTAGGCTGGTCTCGAACTCCTGGCCTCAAGTGATCCTTCCACTTTGGCATCTCAAAATTCTGGGATTACACATGTGTAATATTTTTATTGTCACTATTTCCCACATATTCTGGAAATTTTATTTGGATTTCTTTCTTCATTTTTTTTGATACAGAGTCTTGCTGTGTCTCCCAGGCTGGAGTGCAGTAGTGCAATCTTACCTCACTGCAACCTCCACTTCCTGGGTTCAAGTGATTCTCCTGCCTCAGCCTCCCAAGTAGCTGGGATTACAGATGCCTGCCATCCCACCTGGCTAATTTTTGTATTTTTAATAGAGATGGGGTGTCACCATGTTGGCTAGGCTGGTCTCAAGCTATTGACCTTCAGTGACCTGCCTGCCTTGGCCTCCCAAAGTGTTGGGATTATAGGAGTGAGCCACTGTACCCAGCTGGATTTCTTTTTGACATAGAATTTTTTAAGGAAAAAGCATTACAATTTCCATGCTGTAATTTCTGGTTTTGTTGGGTCATGATCAGAGAATATAAGCTGTAGCATTTCTGTGTTCTCTACTTTGCTTAGAGTTTTTGGGAGCAGGTTGTCTAATATGTACTCAATTTTGTAAACATTTCATGGACATGTAAATTTCAATGTTTATTTTTCAGGCTATAGGCTTTGCTACATAATCTTTTTTTGTTATTTTAGGACCTCTTATACAGACTTTTTATTACCTTTTTGCTGTGTTATGAGATTAGAAGGGTAAGTTAATGTCTCATTACCATCATTTTTCTTTCTATAGCTCCTTTCATTTTCTGACGTTTAAGCTTTATAAAAATTTTTATGAATAAAAATTGTGCATACATATCTTTGTGCATAATGTTTTGGATTTTACCCTTCATAATGAGCTTTTCTTTCTCCCTGGAATTTGACTTGGGCTGTTAACAGCCCAAGTGTAAAATTCCAGGGAGAAAGAAGTCTGATGAGTCAATAGGATCCTTGGGTTGCTAAGAGCTGCGGAGGACCACGGACAGCTCCCTTAACTCCAGGAAACATCGTGATTCTGTGTTTTGAGTGTTGTGAAGCATAATTAGAGCAGAAACATGGAGAATCACCTTCAAATGGTAAACTGGCTTCTGATGTACATAAGACTGAATTGAGGCTTAATGGGCTATGCAGGTCTATTGTCCAAAGTAGAAAAGTTTTTCCTAGTGTCTTCAATATTACTGTCTCTTTAGGCAAGATTATCCTTATGATGAGGGAGACTGCATTAGGCTATTTTGGCTGAGGCATATTTTATAAATTCATCCAATTAGCTTCCCTTGTTGTAGTTTCTTGCTCACCATGCATTGTTCTGATTATAATTTGGCATCCCATATAATTTCATCTGCAGAGAGAGAATGTACTAGGCATGACAATGCTTACATATCAGCCCATGTGACTACAAGAATCTCCATATATTTTGATAACATGGCACCCAGATTCTACACATTATTCTCTGTGTGCTTAGTGAGTGTGGTTATATCACCTCCAGAAAGATTTATTCTTTCTCAGGTGTTGATAAATCACCTTTTGCATCTACAAGGTTGAGAGCCAGAAATTAAAACCTTATTAATTCACTAAGGCATCCTTACAACGGCAGTCTTCCAACTATCTCCATTCTGGGGCACTTTGACATCATTGTACACTTCCCAATAAAAGCAGGGGGTATATGTGATTAAAGGGAGAGCCCTGTGGCACTCCCGCAGAATCTCCCCTCCCAGTTCACATTGACTTATTAACCAACACTCATGATCATGTGATACTCCACAACTGGATCCGGGATCCTGGCAGGATGACATGGTGTGAGGCTCAAGCAGCGATTCAAACATCTGTTTATTTCTGAGAGAAAAAGTTTAAAGTTAAATAACATCTTTTAACAAACATTTATATTTGACTAAGAAAAGGAAGCAAGCACTTATGAATTTGCTAATTGCTCTTCTCAGCTGAGAATATTGGTGTTGAATATTAGTCATTATCCAGATTTTGCATAGAATAATCCCAAAGGCTAAATGACATTGTTCCTACAGTGGGCACCTGAAGACTGGCTATAAAAGCAATCCTGACACTACTGAGGCTGTTGACAGCGACACTTTGCTTTTCTGTTAGGGCCTTGGGAAAAGTGTTTCTCCCTGAATACAGTATAATAAACTTGGTTCTTACTTCTCTTTCTTCCCCCCCCAACTTTTTCCTTCCCTCCTCACCACCACATGCACACATACAAGTATGTTGGTTTGTTTATATTTGACTTTCTAAAAACATGTTACTAGGAAGGCACGTTAATGCATTTCTCCTGTGCTGATAGTAATTAGGCAACTCTGGTTTCTATCTGAGGCAATTTCTTAGGTATTAAATGCCAGGAAAAGGGCATCCCTCAAGTTTTTATAGAGAGCCTTTCTTTATAAAGACAAATGACCACATTAGTTAATTAGCCAATCGATAATACTTACTAAATGTCAGTAGAGCAGAAGTGAACACCAACAGAAAATCACATTTTACAAATGCAATTTACTTGGTATTCTAACATGCCATGTCATAATAATTACTGAGGCTGCTCTTCTCTGCTGCATTGGTCTAATGAATGTGGCTAGAGAAATACGAGTGCCCATGTCGCCTCCTGGAAGCACCTGTATGACTTTTCTAAAAGTGAGGTTCCTGGGTAAAGATGAATTTTAAAAAGCTGGAATGAATCAGCAACAATAGCAGGAGGAGAAAAGTGAGTGAGGGCTCTCCAAGAAGCCATCTGGCAGATTAGGGTTCTGAGGGAAGCTCTGGTTTCAGAAGCATCTCAGGAATTATTTCTGTCATATTAGGATGGGATGGTAGGAGACTGGAAACTCTAGGGATTAGATGTTAATTTCCTGTCTATGATCCTTAGAAGAGGTTTTGAGACTTGCAACCTAGGACCTTAACTAATCATTTTCCTTCAGCATTGATGTTGATAGAATTCTAGTTTTTTTTTTTTTTTCAGTGAAGTCTCGTTCTGTCGCCCGGGCTGGAGTGCAGTGGTGTGACCTCAGCTCACTGCAACTCCTGCCTCCCAGGTTCAAGCGATTCTCCCACCCCAGCCTCCCAAGTAGCTGGGATTACAGACATGTGCCACCACACTCAGCTAATTTTTGCATTTTTAGTAGTGGCGGGGTTTCATCATGTTGTCCAGGATGGTCTCGATCTCCTGACCTTGTGATCCACCTGCCTTGGCCTCTCAAAGTGTTGGGATTACAGGCATTAGCCACTGCACATGGCCTTGAATTCTTTATTATACATGCTAATATTGGATTAGTCAGGATGGGCTAGATTATGCTGTGTTAACAGCCATTCTCTAAATCTCCATGGCTTAACAGGGAGCTCTGCCTATCATGATCACTGGGGACCCAGGCTTTGGGTATCAGGCTATAGCACATGGAAAAAGTATGAACTCTCTCATCTCAGATTCTTAAAGCTTCTGCTAGAAGTGACATGCCATTCTGTTCATGTCATTGGCCAATGAGTCACATGGCTCTAACTTCAAGGAGAGTATGAAATTTCAATCCTACCATGTTTCTAGAAGGAGAACCAGCCCTAATTACAACTTCACTACATTTTTATAGCTTGTCTCATAGAGTTTACTGTATTCTGCTGGTATAATTTTCTTACATGCTCACCTGGAGAGGAAGCTCTTAAACAGAAAAAAAAAATCCCAATAAATTTCCTTTAAAAGATCTATCTCAGCTGGGTGCAATAGCTCAAGCCTGTAACCCCAACATTTTGGGAGGCTGAGGTGGGTGGATCAGGAGTTCAAGACCAGCCTGGCCAACATGGTGAAACTCTGACTCTACTGAAAATACAAAAACTGGCCTGGCATGGTGGCAGGTGCCTGTAGTCCCAGTTGCTTGGAAGGCTGAGGCAGGAGAATTGCCTGAAGCCAGGAGGCGGAGATTGCAATGAGCCGAGATCACGCCATTGCACTCCAGCCTGGGCAACAATAGCAAGACTGCATCTCCCAAAACAACAACAGCAACAACAACAAAAACAAACAAACAGAAACCTCTGGCATGATGGAGCACCATGGAGTCCTTATTAATGGACTCAGTCTCTTCAATCAAATAAGATATTGGAACTGAAATTAGAATTTGAATAATACAGGCCAAAGGAAAAAAAAAATGACTTTTAAGACAATTGAGATAAGAACGACTGTGGCATCAGCACAATTCAATTTAATAATGTGTTAAATATTTTGCAGAAAAGTGAAAACAGATTGATAGCCAAATCAATATAGCACTAAGCCACCATTTGGTCTAATTTCTTGCTGAATTGACAAAACAAAGCACTCGTTTAGTTATACAAACAACAGAATTTGCTGGTAGCATTATCACTGGAAAATAAGACGTGTACTTAATTCTTGTATGTTCTGAGCCCATCTAGGAAGAGCATAAAAGATGAAGAACAAAGCAATCACAGGATGTTATCGTGAAAATATCACCTTTGGCTGAAATAAAGTTTTGGCTAAATGTGGCACTAGTGTTTATTACAGCTCATCCTTTTGTAATGAAAGGCTATGGGCTGAACATTATTATTTCCCATTTTCTTACCACTCCATCCCAACACACACACACACACACATACGTGTAACCACATGCACACCCACACACACAGGCACTCACAGTGTGCATGTGGTGCACACAGTGCATCTTATGCAGTTTCAATCGTTGCCAGCTCTGCTTTCATCAGGTACTAGTCTACCGACTTACTTTCTTTTTAGAGAGACGAACTAGAGCAGAACTCATTCCCACCCACTTAGCCTGCTGGAACCTATAACAGTTACTGTAATGTTAAAAGCAGTAAAACAAAATAACAACCAGGGAGCCCAGTTACTCCCTAAGTCTGCAGTTTGGTGTTCAGCTTTAAAACATATGCTTCGGGCATCGTGTGGTGGCCACCAGAGACTTTGGTGAGTCATTGTTACCCAGGTGGCTAGAGCAGGGCTGGAATGCCTCTCTTAAATGGAGAGCCCACGTTTGTCCTTCAGAATGGGTGCTTGAACTAATTTATTGCTCAACTTGAAAGGCCGTTTTTTTAAACCCACAGCAGTTGTGCTTCATGGGTTTCTCCACCTGTCCTGTAAAGCGTACTGGGAAATTACTTTTGTAGATTTCCTCACACTGCAGTGACTAGGGAAATCACCCATTCATTATTATCTAGTAAGAAGAAAATGGAAACTTTTTGAAGCACTGCTCCCATGCTCCTCCCCAGCCCACACAGACACTCACCTCATGCTCTCCCTGCCTCAGGTGAGCAGAGGGCCCCACCTTCAGAGGCCACCTTCCTACCACCCTCACCAATCTTATGACCAGATTATCCCCAAGGAAATCTCAGTTTCCAGGCAGCAAGGGACTGACATAAAGATAAGATCACTGAGAGAATTTTTCCTCCACGATTGGCAGTTTACATTTTCCTGGGGTCTACAGATCTGACAGCACTTATTAAATATTATAGTTGAAAATTTGATGTTGACCTCTGTCTGATGCTGGGTTGCCACCATGCCCAAGACCGAGGGGACCCACAATCTAGCCGGAAGGCATGGATCAATTCCAACTGTCCTACCCCTAGCCTGTGGCAGCAGAAAGCTCTCAGGCTCTGGCAGAGGAGTTCCATGGGCGGTCTGCATGATCTTCCACTGTGTCTCCCAGCCATGCTGAGCAGCAAAACAGAACTGGTGACCATGAGTAGGTCTCCCTTGAATTCATTTCCTTGATTTGTCCTTGAGTGTCCTTGGATGGGTTTGTTCCCTCCTTGTCCAGTGTGTCTTGGTCATCCTGATTCTTGGGCTTGGCTCCCAGGCTGATTTTTGCCCTGGCATAAAACAGACACTATGGGCAAAGACACCTGCAGCCTTGGAGAGACCAGAGATGCTGGATGCTTCCTGCTGGTACTCAGGAAAGCTGAGAGCCTTCGATGAGCATCTTTTGGTCTAGGAGTTAAAATTGCACTGGGTTCTTTATAGTGGTTAGCTCTGGGCTATGGGATTGTGAAGAACATTTATTTTCTTTTTTTGATTCACCTGGATTTTCTGCAACAGGCATGTATCAATAATATACATGGTGCCATTCAGAAACTGACCCAACATCATGTTGCTGTTGTTGTCACTGATATTGTTGTTTCTGATGAATAGAGATCTAGGCCTGATACTTCAAGCAGTGTGAACAATGTTTACTTTGATAAGCATTCTTACATCTTAATCCTTGGGAATTTTGAATAGAGGTGTTCTGTGTGATTAAATTAACAGGTTTAGAGAGTAGATGGGTGTCCTGGTTACTTCCTTTGTTCTCTTGGTAGCTGCCTGAGCTCCTAGCACATTGGGAATGGTGATTATAAATATAACCACGCTCTCTTCTTATTAAGTGGAGAGCCCAGGTCCCTCTTATCCAGGATGGGACCATCTCTCTACCTCAGGATAGCCATACTCAGGCCTCGTGGGTTTGATCAGGGCCACAGGAGTGGTCAAGGTCCTTTTTGTTTTGCCCCATTCCTTTTGGAAAACATTTAGTTTATGTCCATGTTACAGATTGCAAAATACAGACACATAGTCTCACTAATGTGGTCTGCATGTCCCTTTGCAAGGAAAACGCAATGTGACTTCACTACTCCTTTCATCAAGAAAAGGAACCTCTTTACCCTAATCTGGGCAGGCCTTGCAACTTGATTTGCCAAAAAAAAAGAAGGAAGCAACGTTATGTGACTTTCAAGGCTAGAACGTAAGAAGCCTTTGAGCTTCTGCTTTTACTGTCTTCAAATGCTGCCTGAGACCGCTGTAAGAAGGTCTAACCTACTGGAGGCTAAGGGCTCAGCCCAAGAGCTTCAAGGCTCCCAGTCAACAACCAGTCCTGTGAGTGAGGCCATCTTGGACCTGCCAGCTCAGTAAACTCTTTTTTTTTGAACACGGCCCAGTGAAGGAACCCTGGCAAAATTAAATCATGTGGTCAGTTCGCGGGTGGTTATTACACAGCAATAGGTGATTGAAAAAGCCTAATGTCTTCTTGGGGCCTGAAACACCCACATCCTGTTCATGTCCATACACAGTTAGCAGAATATGGATGTGGGAGTGTGTTGATCACAGGTGAGGTGGAGAAGCGGTGACCAGAGCACGAAGACCTTATGTTCCATGGTCAGGAGTTTAGACTTGACCCTAACAGCAGCCATAGATGGATTTAGGCAAGAGAGTAACATGGTCATATTTTCATTTTAGAAAGTTACTCTGGCATCCATGTGGAGAATGAACTTGAAGGTCACAAGGCTGATGAAGCCAGAAGACTGTTTGGGAGGTGATTGTAGTAATCTATGTAAGAGTTATGAGCTGGGGAATGGAGGAGGTGTTAGAAAAGAGAAAATGGATTTGAAGAGCTGAGGGATGTTAAAAAGGCAAAATTGTTGAAACTTGTAACTGATGGGGTGAGGAAATTGAGTGGAAAATGGAGTCAGCTCTGCACATAGAGAGCCCTGGGGCCACAGGGAGAGCACATTTGGAAGGGAAGATGATGATTTTAGTTCTTAAAATATTGTTTGAGGAGGAGGCTTTCAGATGGAGAATTCTGTTGGGCAGTTTTATGTAGAGAGCTACATCTAAAGAGGTCAGAAGTGAAGTTCAATAAAATTGAGGGTGACCAATAATTGTAAATTTTAAAGAGAACATATTTTCCTTTTTGGTTAAAGAGAACACACCTATAAGTAAGAAAGTCAGACTTCTATTTCTTCTGGCCAAAGGTTATTGCACAACCTACAGAAGAGAATGTAAACACTGATCTTTGAGATGAACTGTAAAGCTCAAAAGAGAATAAGAAAAATTGTGTTTCATGATTTACTATGGATAACATTTTAGAGTTGATTTCATAAGAGAATTCATTAAGACAGTATATAGCCATGGCATTTTAACTGTAGTGTTTAAGTATCTTTAGCTCTGATTTTTTAATTAGCAGAAGCAAATAAACAGAGCTTCATTTTAACCGTGAGAAATCTCTCTTCTGTATTTTGGATGAATAAATTTGCCCAGATGCTGCCGTTCAACTAATCACAGTGATTGCCAATGTAATGGTTAATTTCCTTAGAAGTAAGTTCATGCTTTGCCTCAGTTTGCTCCCCTGTAAGAGCAGCAGAAAAAATAAGAATAAAACTGACTAATAGGTATTGATTGCCTCTGGAACAGCTATCAATGTAAAGTGCCAGACAAAACACGTAATAAAGAATTGTGTTAGTGCCAGAGACTTTAGCGACCATTTGCCCATCTCTTTCCCTTCTCTCATGTCTTTCTGTCCCCACACTCCCCCAACACTGATACAGCCACAGGATATTAGCAAAGGATAGTATTTGTTGAGAGCCTTTTATGTATCAGGCACTGCCTCTAAATGTTGTATACATACTAGCTCATTCAATCTTCAAATCAATGCTACAGAGGAGGTACGATTACTCTTCTGTTTTATTTTATAGCTGAGGGACTGAGGTACAGAGAGGTTGGGTAACTTGTTCAAGAACACCAAGTCAATGAGAGTGCCACCGGACCTAAGATGAGGTAACCTGGCCCTGAGACCAGACCCACAGAGAAGCATGTGGACGCTAACAACATGATAAGAAGTTACAAGGAGCAAAAGAAGAGCAGCCTCAGCCCTGAATTGTGCTGTAAGTTTCCCTCTAATCTTCCCTGCCTCATTCTCAATCAATTGAAGAGCTGATCAGGAAGCAACTATGCACAGTCCTCCCCTCCACGCCTCCAGCCCTGGCTCCCTTCCCCAGACTCAGTGCCAGCCTGTGCCAGCCCCCAAGATGGCAGTGCAGAGCCATGCACTAGGTCGGCTGCACACCCAACAGTCGGCTGTGGGTTCCTTATTTCTGTCAGGGTCCTGCCAGGAAATGGTTTCATTGTCAGCGGGTTAACTGGGAAGGGTTTAGTGAGGCGTCTGTTTACAGGGTTAAGGAACTAACTAAAAATGGTGAAGCACCCGGGAACTGGCACCAGAACTTCCCCACAGGGCCTGAGGCCACAGAAGGATACACCCACTGTTATTGTAAAGAATGGTTAACTACCTATTTGCTCTTACTTTCAACATTTCTGCTGGGCCCTGCAGCGAACAAACTCCACTGTAATCTAGACAGCAGAGAACCTGAGTGCCACATTCAGTGGGAGTCGGCTTCCTAGGGAATCTTGCAGGAAGGACAAAGGTAGAGAATCTGTCTGTTGGGGAAGCAAATGAATGCCCATCACATGCACTTTCCTCCAACAGAGCAACTCGGATGCCATGAAACAATGCTGACTCAGTCTCAGGGTCTAGTACAGTAATATTGTACATACTCTAGGCCTTAATCATAAGAAATTACATGCTCATTTCCCTGTGCATCGACCCGAGGACACTTTTTTTTTTTGAGACAAAGTCTTGCTGGAGTACAGTGGAGTGATCTTGGTTCACTGCAACCTCCACCTCCCGGGTTCAAGTGATTCTCCTGCCTCCACATCCTGAGTAGCTGGGACTACAGGCATGTGCCACCACGCTTGGGTACATTTTGTATTTTAGTAGAGACAGGGTTTCACCATGTTGGCCAGGATGGTCTTGATCTAATGGTCACCTGTCCTGTGGGCCCTCACTTTGAAATGTTTTGCCTTTTTTGGCCAAACCAATATGTAGCCTCCATGTATTGATTTATGACTCTGCCTGCAAACTGTGCCTTCCTGCCTGGAAAAACCCTTACACTGAAGCCCTCAGGGAGATTAGGCCTGAAGCATTAGCTCCTTGCTTGCTGCCTGCAATAAATGCCTCAGCTTCTGTCTTGCCAATCCCGATATCAGTGCTTGACTTTGATGTGCTGGGTGGGTGGACCCATATTCGGTTTGGCGACCCTTTGAGCTTAGAGTCAAAATTCTAGTTTTGTCACTCTGCAGTTTTGTGACCTTGGGCAAGTTACTTAACCTCTTTGAGCCTTGTTTGTCATGTGTAATGAAAAGAGCTATATTTAGCTTGTGAGATAGTCCTCGGGATTCAATGAGATACTATGTACTCACCAAACAATACTCATACTTACAGAAGAATCACCTCATCTCTGAAGTGGGCAATTCAACCCATTTCTAGGAGATTTTTGGCATGATTTCAGATATCTGGTGTGATTTTGTGAATGGGTTTATTGTTAATAGCTTTCATGCTCCAGAATTTTCTTGAATAATAGGTTTTCCCAAAGTGCATGCCATGGAATACTTATTACTCATTCCATTCCATGGAATACTCATATTACAATGTTTACATCATCTGTAATAAGCTGAGTAGCTACAGTACATATCTAAGAGGGGGCTCTAATTCTCAATATTTTCCAAATTTATTTGATCACAGATTTTTCTTTCAGTGAAGTAACTAATAAAACTTAAGTTCTGTGAAAAGTACTTTTAAAAAAATGTACTTTGGGAAAGAGTGCTTTAAAAAGAAAAATATTGAGTCCTGTACCAGGGGAAATATCTAATGTTTTACTATATTAAACAAAAAAGTCCCACTCAAGAAAATCCTCTTATTCTTCATGGACTTTAGTTTAGCTATTGGGGCCAAAGGGTAGATGACCATTTCAAACGATCCATGCTAAGCCAGAGGAGAGCTCAAAGCCTGGTCTGCTGAGTAAGTTGTGAAGGGAATATGAGGAATAAGTGTACTTCTATTGCAAAGAAATCATGAGATAAGCTTATACATTATGCTGTGACTGGCCAACAGATTATAAATTCAGCAGTCTTCCTGTCACAGCTATGGTAACGATTACTGTTTAGGCCTTAGGGGAGCTTTAGGGAGAACCAATTTCATACTTGAGTCACACTGACTTAAAGTGAAATATTTGAAATCATTGTTGAAATCACGTGGAGGTCGTCAGCAAGTAGGTGAGGTTTGAATGCCTGTCATTTCCTCAGGCTCACGTCCTCTCATTTTTTTTTTTTTGGAGGCTTGCTCTGTCCCCCAGGCTAAAGTGCAGTGGTGCAATTTCGGCTCACTGCAACCTCCATCTCCCTGGTTCAAGCGATTCTCCAGCCTCAGCCTCTCAAGTAGCTGGGATTATAGGCGCCTGCCACCATGCCTGGCTAATTTTTGGATTTTTAGTAGAGAAAGGGTTTCATCATGTTGGTCAGGCTGGTCTCAAACTCCTGATCTCGTGATTCACCCGCCTTAGCCTCCCAAAGTGCTGGGATTACAGGCGTGAGCCACCGTGCACGGCCCTCTCATATTCTTATTTACAAATGTATTTGGCTCAGAATACATGTATGGTTAGTCAAAAATTACCTCCTGATGTTCCTTTGAAGCCTTCCTTCACTAGAAGAGCTTCCAAGTTATTCATTGAGAAACAAAGCAAATTCAAAGATTATGGCCGTAGGCACAAACTGGATTTTAACAAATGCTGGCTAAACAATTGTTTTACAGAAAAGAATTTCTCTTCCTCTTTTTCCTTCTCCTCTTATTTCTATTTGTTTCAGACCTGAGTGCAAACATTAGCTGTAGAGGCTGTAAGCTACTGGAAGCACATTTGAGCCTAAAATAAACTGAAACTTTTGTCTTGGGTTTTCACTTGTAAATAGGGACTTTTATGCCTCAAAGGTACATTGCCAGGATGGAGGGATGGGAAGTGCAGCAAGTGGCCAGTGATTAGAAGCCTGGTTTTCTGAGCATCCTTGCAGCTATGGGCTTCAGTCTACCAGAGAATGTGAGGTGTTATTCTTCTAGGGCAGGGGTTAAAAAAAGAAAATGAAAGTAGCAGTACTCTTTCCTAATGGAGTCATAGATGGATGACCAGAATTTGTAATCCATAAGGTAGAAGCTGCTGTGCCTGAGGAAATAGAAAGTGGGCAGGGGCGGAGGGGCAAGGTGGGGAGTGGAGTGGAAGGAAGGTAGGGAGAGTTTAATCATAGCCCGTGCTGCTCCTCAGAGGTACTTTAGCCCCTTTGGAACAGTGTTAGAAAATCATGGCTCTACCAACTCATGTCTGAAAATCAAATGCCATCTCAGAGCAGGTGCTGACCAATCTTGCAAACAAGGCAGCCAAGCCCTGCTCCTGATGAGCCACTTTGCCTGGAGCCAGCTCTTGGAGGTTCCCCAGGAGCTGTCCAGCTTATGTCATGTCGGGTCGGCAGAGTCCCAAGGAATCTTGACATTCTTCAGGCATCTGTGTTTACATTCTCACTGGCCTACTCGCAGGGAGGTGACACGGAGCCCAGGCCAAGTGGCTGAGATTTCTGCTGATCAGGACCTCCATCTTCTTCACACCTTTCCTGCCTTTCTTTGTCCATGCATTCAACAGACATTTATTACCCAGTTAGTGCCAGGTACTAAGCCAGGACCTGGGGAGAGAAGATGAGTAAAACACCATCCCTGTCCCTCAGAAGCTGTCAGCTTCTTAGGAGGGACATGCACAGCCCAATAAACACATGCATCTCATGAATGTGTAGGTTTAAATGATTGATATAGGCACACACAGACAAAGGGACGTCATTGCTAGCAGGATCTGTAGTGTTTCATGCCCACTCTCCTTTCTTCCCTTGCTGCTGATATCATCCTTCCTTCAAGGAATCTGGGGAGATAGAAGACTGAACGTGGCCTTTTTGGCACAATTCTTCTTGAAAATAAACACTTGCTGTCTTCTTAGAGTCTGACTATACAGATAGCTACCACTTATTCACTGCTCATTATCCACTGCATTCTTGCTAAGTCATTTACACATATTTATCATTTAATTTTATTGAATATTCTCCATAAAACTTCCATGGAGATATTTTTCCAAAGAAGGAAAGGTGAGAGTCAAAGTATTCCTCTATTCTCACATTGCTATAAAGAACTACCGGAGACTGGGTAACTTATAAAGAAAAGAGGTGGGCCAGGGATGGTGGCTCACACCTGTAATTTCAGCACTTTGAGAGACCAAGACAGGTGGATCATGAGGTCAGGAGTTAGAGACCAGCCTGGCCAACATGGTGAAGCCCCATCTCTATTGAAAATACAACAACAACAAAAATTAGCTGGGTATGGTGGCACATGCCTATAATCCTAACTACTCAGGAGGCTGTCAGGAGAATTACTTGAACTTGTGAGGTGGAGTTGTAGTGAGCTGAGATTACACCACTGCACTCCAGCCTGGGTGACAGAGGGAGACTCTGTCCCCCAAAAAAAAGAAAGAAAAAGAAAGAAAAGAAAGAAAGAAAAAGAAAGAAAACAGGAAGGAAGGCAAGAAAGAAAGAAGAAAGAGAAGGAAAGAAAAGAAAGGAAGAAAGAGAAAGAAGAAGAAAGAAAAAAAGAAGGAAAGAAAGAAAGAAAAGAAAGAGGCACTTTGGGAAGCCGAGGCAGGCAGATCATGAAGTCAGGAGTTCGAGACCAGCCTGATCAACATGGTGAAACCCTGTCTCTACTAAAAATACAAAAATTAGCTGGGTGTGGTGGTGGGCACTTGTAAGCCCAGCTACTGGGGAAGCTGAGGCAGGAGAATTGCTTGAACCCTGGAGGTGGAGGTTGCAGTGAGCAGAGAGCACACCACTGCACTCCAGCCTGGGTGAGAGAGTGAGACTGTTAAAAAAAAAAAGAAAAAAAGAAAGAAAGAAAGAAAGAAAGAAAGAAAGAAAGAAAGAAAGGAGGTTTAATTGACCCACAGTTCCACAGGCCACACAGGAAGCATTACAATTACAGGACTCAGGAAACCTACAATCATGGCAGATGGCAAAGAGGAAGGAGACATGTCTTACACGGCTGGAGAAGGAGGAAGAGAGCGAAAAGAGGGTGCTATACACTTGTAAACAACAGATCTCATGAGGACTCTATCATGAGACAGCACTCGGGGGATGGTGCTAAACCATTATAAACCACCCCCATGATTCAATCACCTCCCATTGGGCTCCACCTTCAACATTGGGGATTATAGTTCAACATGAGCTTTGGGTGGGGAAACAGAGCCAAACCGTATCAGTAGCAAAGAGATTTTCCTACACAGCTTAAGTGAGCTTAAGTTCATCTGACCGGTGGTAGACTCCCCTGTGACATTTCTGATCTGCAAAGATCCTGACTCCCAAAGCCTGATCCCAATTTGATTCTCGAGCCAAGAGATGAGGGGTGAAGTCGTCACCTATTTTGTGTGCTTTCGAATCAGATACAGCAAGATACTTGGAAAAATTGGTCATCTGGATTAAGCAATGCCTACTTAAGAATGAAAGACCCTTGCAGGAACTAAACCATTTCTTCATTTTTTTTTTCCATGTTCTTTCTGTGGCTTTACCTATTTTGTGGGTTAACAGCAAGACATCAAAGCTGATCAAGTTTTTCTTTGACACTGAATTGACTGGTTGTCACAAGAACAGGGAGTCATCAGCCTCATCTCATCTCATAATGTTTCCATTTCTTTCTTTCAACTAATGGAGATGGTGCTCCCTGCTCTCTCCAGGAGCCCATAGGGTCTAGATGATAACCTGCATCCCTCATCCTAAGGGAGCCAAGAGCAGTAATGGTGGCCCTCTGTTTGCACTAGGTTACACTTTCCCCATATGAAGCTCTCAGAATTGTCACTGTGAGTGATGTGCTGATTGGAGATAATGGAGACAATGATAATTTTATGATTGCACTTTGTACTTCTCATCTCCTCATGGAATCACAGAAGGATTTGTACATGTCCTTACTCAAAATAGATCCATTAGTTAAACTATTATGAGATTAAAAGGCTACGGATAAAAGGCTGCCCATTGAGGCCCAAAGGGGAGAGAGCCGAGTGGACTTAGAAATCCCCGGCCAGGCGCAGTGGCTCATGCCTGTAATCCCAGCACTTTGAGAGGCCAAGGTGAGTGGATTACCCTGAGGCCAGGAGTTTGAGACCAGCCTGCCCAACATGGAAAACCCCATCTCTACTAAAAATACAAACATTAGCCGGGCATGGTGGGCACCTGTAATCCCAGCTATTCTGGAAGCGGAGGCAGGAGAATCTCTTGAACCCAGGAGGCAGAGGTTGCAGTGAGCCGAGATTGTACCACTGCACTACAGTCTGGGTGACAGAGTGAGACTCTGTTTCAAAAAAAAAAGAAAAAGAAAAAGAAAAAAAATTCCCATTCCCTGTCTTTTTCTCCAGAAAATACCCAATTTCATGTAACTGTCTAAATGATGGTGTAAGTATAAGGTCTACACAAGATTGTACATGAACCTGCAGGCTGAGGAGGGTGCGGATTCCCACCTAGGTGGGCTCACTTGATCTGCCATACCTGGGTGGAATACCAGCCTGCTTCTGTGATTGTCAGGAGGCACCGAAAAGGCTACCCTAGGTTTTCTGTCATTCGGTTCAAACATTTCCTCTGCTGGGCAAATGTGGAAAAGAGGAGGCATGAAACTGATGCTCCCATAACAGAAAGGAAAGCAGTTATCTTTCTGTTGCGGTTCCTTCCTCTTTGGACTCTTTTCTTCCATTCCAGCCTATCCCCTTCTTGGAAAAGCTGTTCTACAAATAGCAGAGAAGAAACAGCCTGAATACCTGACATGCTAACCCTGGGCACAGGGACGGGACCAGGGATAGACACCTGAGCTGATCTGGGCAGATGCCCTCTTCTGGCCATTGGGAATTGACAGAGAGCATCAAGGGACTGTATCTTTGACTTAGTATTTACTATTGATTAGGATCCAGACTCTGCCAAGTTACATGTTAATTTTTGTCTGGTAGAGATGCAAATGATTTTTGTCCTGTAAAAACATTTTATTACTCTATAGGACATTAACAAGTGAGGTTTCTAAATTAGCAAACTTATGTCAGCCTGCTGGTCCTGATGGTCTTTCCAAATCTTTGTCCTTCCAGTTCTCTTTTCAAACAGTTTTACCATCCTCTGGTTCTTTCTTTTGTGAAGTAAACAGATCTTTGATACACACTCCCTATAGGCTTATATAAGAATCGTGTTTTCACTTTTTGAAAATTATGCTTTGACAACTCCACTGAACAGGCTGGGGAACATTTTATGAGAATTGTTGGATAAAAACAAGCTTTCCTCTATCATGGCTAATCTGAGGTTCGTTCCCAGATATAAGGGTCTTGGATCAGGGTCAAATATGTGGGTGGGTGGGCTCAAATGCTGAGATACCCATTTCATGAGGAAGGATGGGACTCATATTAGGGAAAACAAAACAGGAAGAATGAGAGTGAAAATATTAATCCTTTCCCTAAATGGGGAAAACAGAAGAAAGTGTTGTTGGATAAAGAGGGAACCTTAGCACAATGAGCAGAGACAAGCTGGTGGACATTCCTTACCCAGAGTAAGCTCTGATGAGAGGCCCATGCTCACATCATTAGCAATGTCCACAGCTAATAATATCAGTAGTAGTAATAACATTACCCATAATGCAAATAAGTAGCTCTCATGTTTTGATCGCCAATGGTGCTAGCAACCTTATGTATATCACTCTCTTTGCCCCAGCCCTCTTCATTTGTAATATGACGAAGAAAGAGACTCAAAGAAAATAAATGAATCACTCATGTGTTTTTACACAGCTAGAGTTGCTACAGAAAGGATTTAAAGCCAAGTTTATCCAGCTCCACAGCCTCCTTCCCTCCCTTCCTTCTTTCCTTCCTTCCTTCGTCTTTCCCTCCCCTTCTCCCTCTCTTCCTTCTGTCCTCCCTCCCTCTCTCCCTTCCTTCCTTCCTTCCATCCTCCTTCTCCACTTCCTCCTTCCCTCCCTTCCTCCTTGCCTCCCTCCCTTTCTGCCTCCCTCCCTCCCTCCCTCCATATTTCAAACATCTATTGAGTGTCTACCATGTGCTAGGTACTGTGTCAGGCTCTTGGGATAAAGCAGTAAACAAAGTCCTTGTTTTCAGGGAGTTTACATTCCGGTGAGAGGGACACAGAACCAAATGCATCTCTGTGGCAGCAAGTGCTATGAAGAAAATACAGCTTTCCTTCGCCTTGTTTCATACCCATCCTGCAGGTTCCCCATAGTCTATCACCCCACCCTCACGTAGTGCTTCCCTCTGGCCGGGAGAATCGGAAGGACCTCACAGTAGCATCTGCAATCCCTTTGTTTCAGCGACTTTGGCAGAGAGGAGTGGACGCAGGAGCAGACAAAGCTGCTGGAAGCTGTCAGGCTCCTGGCAGCCAAAAGCTTAATCACATGTTCCAAAGGCAGTGTGTGTGATGTCACTTCTCTGGCCCTGGAAAGGAGACAGAGGTCACCTCCTTGAGAGTCAGAGTTGGCCCCTCAGCTCCCAGGGGTGCCGCTGGGCAGCTTCAGCAGACTGACTGCAGAGAGCAGGAAGGGGCCATTCACTCCGACTGCAGTTGGGACTCACTGATGCAGGAGCAACAGCTGAGGTAAAATTCGTGCTAAGAAATCGGCATTCATCTGTGTACATATTTAAGTCAGGATCTCAGTGGCGAGGGCATGGTCACAATGCAAACCAGTGCAGACCTGAAGCTGGCTACCCTGTCTGCTGCTTCACCTGTTCATCTACACACACATACACACACACCCCCAACACACACACAATTCTGGAAGCTTCTCGGACAATGGCAATTTAAAGGTTCTGCCTGAAAAACACCTGCTTAAAGTGTTGGGATTTCTTTTTTTTATTGAATTGTTGTTTCATTAATAGGGCTTCTAAATATCAGTTTTGGCATTTTAACCACTTCAAGGCATTCCTCCTGATTTTGAGTGTGAATGGGTATAGAAGACCAGGGGTTGGCCGGTGTGATGGTTCATGCCTGTAATCTCAGCAGTGTGGGAGGCTGAGGCGGGTGAATCACAAGGTCAGGAGTTTGAGACCAGCCTGGCCAACATGGTGAAACCCCATCTCTACTAAAAATACAAAAATTAGCCGGGTGTGGTGGTGGACACCTGTAATCCCAGCTACTCAGCTGAGGCAGGAGAATAGCTTGAACTCAGGAGGCGGAGGTTGCAGTGAGCCAAGATCGCACCACTGCACTCCAGCCTGGGACAGAGTGAGACTCCATCTCAAAAAAAAAAAAAAATAAAGACCAGGGTTTGTTGACCAAAAGCCTGGAGCAATCAGGTGAAAGGCTGTTCTTCAGGGGAGGAGGGAAACAGAGAAGGGTGAGATGGACGGTCAACATTGAAAAGCTTTACACAGTCCCTGCCAGGATAGCCTTTGCCTCTCCTGTCTACTGGGGAAAAGTCTGGATTGCAAAGACCAGGGACTCTATAGTGGCATCTCAGACACTCAGGCCCAGCTTCACAGCTAGGTTCCTGTTTCTTCAGCGGCTCATGCTCCTCAGTGGTATCACCTGACGCAGTTCCGTTCCCTCCTGTGGGCCAATGCTTACAGTGGGTCCTGATGAAGCTGGAGTCATGGATTCATGAGCCCATTATCACCATGCTGACTACATCACTAACCTGGCTCCATGTAGTTGCAAACTTGGCTGCACATTGGAATTCCTAGGGAGAGTTTTAAAAATACCAGTGACCGGGCTGCAGTGAAATCAGACCAATGAAGTCAGAATCTCAGGGGTGAAATGGGCCCGGTAATTTACAGAATCTCTCTGGGTGATTCCAGTATTTAGACAGGTTAGAGCACCAATGTCCTGAGTCCAGAGAGTGAGGGCAGGTCTTGTGCATCCATTCACACAGATGGAAGTACATCCTCACAGGGGTCAGGCCTCACACAACATCGGGTATGTTGGTAGGCATATGCCTAGGTTTCTGTGCAATGACTGCATGCCTTACTGGTGATGAGTCAATAGCAAGGCATTCAGGGCAGAGAGTACCCTACTTTTGTGCCTAGCATGAGACATGTATCTAGGACCATATTTTTATTCCCATCTTTTTTTTTTTGAGAGGAGTTTTGCTCTTGTCACCCAGGCTGGGGTGCGGTGGCATGATCTCACTGTAACCTCTGTCTTCTGGGTTCAAGCAATTCTCCTGTCTTAGCCTCCTGAGTAGCTGAGGTTACAGGTGCCTGCCACCACGCCCAACTAATTTTTTGTACTTTTAATAGAGACAAGGTTTCGCCATGTTGGGCAGGCTGGTCTCGAACTCCTGACCTCCTGATCCATCCTTCTCAGCCTCCCAAAGTGCTGGGATTATAGGCATGAGCCACTGCACCTGGGAAGGCAAAATCCCCTAGCTCACCCAGCTGGAAGGGGGCAGAACTTCCCTGTACGTGCCAAGAACACCACTGTTCGAGCAGAGGGGAAACCTCTGCAAATTTCACTCTATGTTCAGTGGGTGACTTGCCAAAATGACTTGTCAAAGTCTTTTAGGGGCAATAAATTAGAGCTTTTGCATCAAATTTCCATGCAGAAGAATCGACTCCAAGCTTTAGATCTAATTCATTGGTTCTCATAGCTCTGGAATGGGCCAATGCTAGTAATAAATCCTCCAGGCTGATGGCAGGTCTTTGATATATAATATTAACTCTGATCTGCCCTTGGTAACGGTCTGGTTCAAGACAGATGGAATATTAAAAGCAGTAGCGGCCGGGCGCGGTGGCTCACGCCTGCAATCCCAGAACTTTGGGAGGCTGAGGCAGGCAGATCACAAGATCAAGAGATCGAGACCATCCTGGCCAACATGATGAAACCCCGTCTCTACTAAAAATACAAAAATTAGCTGAGCGTGGTGGTGTGCGCCTGTAATCCCAGCTGCTCAGGAGGCTGAGGCAGGAGAATTGCTTGAACCCGGGAGGTGGAGGTTGCAATGAGCCAAGATCGTGCCACTGCACTCCAGCCTGGTTAAAGTTTAATACTCTGTCACAAAAAAAAAAAAAAAAAAAAAAAAAAAAAAAGCAGTAGCAATCTTTTTAAAAGTTATATGCACTTTGCCCAGATATCAAGGGTCTCTGGCTGAGCCAGCCTGCAGAAGCAATTGTGTAGATTAAATGATCTGTTAAACCATAAGAAAGTGTCTTCCCACTTAGCAAATCAAGGGTCCATGGGATGGGGAGAAAGGAAGGAATAGGGTTTGTCCCTTGGGCTGTACTGGCCCCAGTGGCGATGTGTTCCCTTTCACTGGTGGTGTTGGGACCGCAAGGCAGTCATCATTGGGCCCACTGGTGCTAAGGTGGAAGAAATCAGCAGTGCGGTGCTCTGGCATCCACAGACAAGGACAAGACAATGGGCCCTGCAGAGTACTGGGCTAGAAACAAACTGAGTGAACTGAGCGTTTTCTCAGGGACCACACTGGAGATGAGCGGACACATCCATGACAGTGGGGAGTAAGGTGGGGCAGGGACACAAATCCACAGCCGACTCAGTACCTTCCAACCTCCTGGGGCACAGAAAACCACAGGGACAAACCAACCAGAAGGCTATTTACCCATGGGTCCATCCCATGCCTCGATCAGTCTTCCTAAATCCCACCTTTGCAAAAGCCACTCCAGTCTGTGAATTTTTCATGACTTCCTGATGCCCATAGAAAGATGTCCAGACTCCCAATCTAAGATCCAACGCTCTCCGGAATTCCATCTTTCCCTACCTTTCTGGAATTATTTCCCATTGATTTGCCACCTACCTGAGCAAGCTGGATCTAACGGCTGCTCTGGCTGTCTTCTGAAAATGCCGAGGTGTCTCTGCCGCAGGCTTGTGTCCTCTGCCCCCAGAGCACTCCCATCCTCACCCCTGTAGCTGCCCAGGCCCTTACTTCCCGCAAAGACCAGTTCACAGTCTTCTTGTTTGCCAGTGGTCATTTGACAGAGGCCTCATTCCACTGAAGCCTCCTTTCCTTGGATTTGAAAAGCAGAACAAGTTCCAATCTCATTTGTAGCCTTCAACACCGTATTTTTTTTTTCAGAGCTGGGGTCTTGCTCTGTTGCCCAGGCTCTGTTGAATGCAGTGGCTGAGTCATAGCTTCATTGCAGCCTTGAATCCTGGGCCCTAGTGATTCTCCTCTTTCCGCCTCCCGAGTAAGCTGCATGCACCACCATGCCCACCTAAACACAGTCTATCTTCAGGTGTGTGTGTCCTTCCATCACCAGATGCTCATGGAAGGTAGGGCAGAAAGATTTTGAAAAATCATTTTTCCCTTCTAAGAGTTATCTTAATGATACCTAGCAGGTGCTCAGATACATGAGGTCAATTCACTTCCTATGGCTGTGTAACAAATGATCACAAACTTGGTGATTTAAAACAATGCCCGTGGCCAGCTGCAGTGGCTCGCACCTGTAATCCCAGCACTTTGGGAAGCTGAGGTGAGTGGATCACAAGGTCAGGAGTTCAAGACCAGCCTGGCCAAAATGGTGGAACCCCGTCTCTACTAAAAATACAAAAATTAGCTGGGCGTGGTTGTGGACGCCTATAATTCCAGCTACTCGGGAGGCTGAGGCAGAGAATTGTTTGAACCCGGGAGGTGGAGGTTGCATTGAGCCGAGATCGTGCCACTGCACTCCAGCCTTGCAACAGAGCAAGACTCTGTCTCAAAAAAAATAATGCCCATTTACTATCTCACGTTTTCTATAGGTCAGAGGTTTGGGCGTTGCCTGGCTGGATTGTCTGTTTAGGATCTCACAGGGTTGAGATCAGGGCTTAGCCAGGGTCGCTTCTCATCTGGGGAGGCAAATCCTCTTTCCAGGCTCACTGGTTGTTGGTGGAATTCAGTTCCTGTGGTTGTAGGATTGCAGTCCCCATATTCTTCTTGCTGTTTGTGAGTCTGGGGTGCTCTCAGCTCCTCAAGGCCACTCTCAGTTTGCTGACACAGGGTGCCATCCATCTTCGAAACCAGTAGGAGGATTTCTCTTGCATTGAATATCTTTTGCATCTCTAATGTTCTCAGTCTCTGACCTCTAGATCCAGATTTAAAGGGTTCATTTGATTCCATCAGACCCACTCAGACAATTATTTTGTGTTGCTGTTGTGCGTCCCTTTTTTCTGGGAAGTGGGTCCACCAATTTTATCAGGTTCTTAAAAGGGTCTGGGAATGTTCACCCATCACAGACATGCATACCAGGCCAGTGAAATCAGAACTGTTGGAGATTCCACATTCTCATGGGCAGCCTGGGTGGAGAACCAACCTATGTGGAAGGCACACTGAGCTCCAAAGAGAAGGGGCCTTGGGTTTTATCTCATTACCAGTGTCTATTAGCTCTGAGACCTTATGGAAATCACTCAGCTTCTCAGGGCCTCATTTGCAAGTGTGGATGATAATAGTAAGTTCCATTTCTCACAGTTATTAGGAGGATTAAAAGTATATAAAGGTGCTTTGCAAGCTCTGAATTGTTAGCATTTGCCGACTGTCTTGTCAGTGTGAAGAGACACTGAAAAGTGGGTGGGATACAGCATTTTAAGTGAAAAAGAAGGTAGAAGTTTGGGCATTGCATATCCAGACTCCCAATCTAAGATCCAATGCTCTCCAGAATTCCATCTTTCCCTAACTTTATCAAAGTGAAATATTAGATACTGTGTACTTTATAAAGTCTGTTGCTGAGGACCAGGCAAATTGTTATAACCTTCCTGGAAGGCAATTTCCCATAAATATCAGCAGTTTAAAAAATATCTAAGCCATTTGACCCTAAGATAATGTTTCTAGGGATTTATCTTAAGGATTTAATCAAGGGCACATATACAGATTATAGTCGTACAAAATTGGAACCCATCTAACTATTTAACAATAAGGGATTGTTTAATTATACATGAAAAAGTATTTAAACCTGAACATTATATTGCCTTTAAATAAATTTGACATGGAAAGAAGCTTATAACTCAGTCCTATTTCCTTATCAATGTTCTATCAACAAGGAGCAGGGGTGGCCTATTTGGAGCTCCCAGGTAGGGGCTGGGGACAAGGTGTGGATGGGATCGGGCACCGTTAGACCTGTGGCGAGGTCATCAGGAATTGCTATTGGTCACAGCAAGGGAGTGAGGTCAACCAGTTCTCAGTTGCATTTCAGAGAAGGATGAAATGCCCTAATCAGAAGTCAGCTCCCCTCATGATCCTGGAAGGAATTTTGCCTGTTCACTGACTCTTTCTTATTCTGGGCCTCTTCTGTTATCTGGGTATTGCTCCCTGTCACAGTCAGTTTGGGGACTGATCCTCCTGGGACCTCCTGTCGGGGCCAAATGCTCCTCCTTTGTGACTTCCCTCCCCTTCCATCATGGTTACACCCCTTCTTACCTTCTATAGACATGACTTTTCATGGGCCTCGTCTTCCTTTCCCCCCACCAGTAATCACACCCTTCAACCAGTAATCACAACCTTCAAAGGCAGGAACTGTCTCTATTTCATCTTAGTACCCTAAGCCCAGAGTCCTGAACCGAATCAGCATGCAGCCGGGGCCTGTTGCACTGTGTTGCTGGAGAGGGGGGTGACTTCCAACCACACTGTCTCTTTCTCTCCTTCCAAGGGAAGAGCCCACAGCACAGATGGGCTCATCCCAATGCCGGGAGCTGACACTGTGATTGATCAAAGACAATCATTTCCATTGCTCCTGTAAATGAAAAGAGGCAAACTAGGTAAAATATTTGAAGAGATTTATTCTGAGCCAAATTGGAGTGACCATGGCCCTTGACATAGCCCTCAGGAAGTGCTAAGAACATGTGTCCAAGGTGGTCAGGGTGCAGCTTGGTTCTACACATTTTAGAAAGGCATGAGGCATCAATCAAGTACACTTAAGAAAGACATTGGTTTTCTCCAGAAAGGCGAGACAACTCAAAGTGAGAGGAGAGGGGCACTTCTAGGCTACAGGTAAACTTAAATGAGTTTGTTTAAAGACATAGGATCCACAGAAAGGAAACGTTCAGGTTAAGATAAAAGGTGATGAAGACCAAGATTCTTTTGAAGTTTTGTAGTGGCTGCCCTCAGAGACAATACATGGCGGGTATTTCTTATTCAGATCTTTAGAAGGTGCTAGAGTATTAGTTAATCCCTTTAGGATTGGGAGGGCCTGGAAGAAAAATATCTAGCTATGTTAATAGAGATTCTTTACAGATGCAAATTTTCCCCACCAAGGACAGCTTTGCAGAGCCATTTCAAGATATGGACAAGAAGCCCATGTTTTGGGGTAAAATATTTTGATTTTCTTCCTTGTCTCATAATGTTAAGCCAGAGTCAGGTGGGAAAGTAAGTCACAATATATAGGGTTAAATAAAACCCATCTGATGAGAATTTATGGTTTGTAGGGCATGACTCCCCAGACCCCTTAGATAGAGAATTTTGGGAAAATTAAAAAAAAAATCACTCTGAGCTGGGAGTTAAGAACAGAGTTCCAGTCTCTGCAGTGAGGCGGTGGCAGGAGCCCCCTGGGTGGGAAGAATATCAGGCCGAGCTTAGAACAGGACTGCAGAGGCATGCATGGAACGGAAGCGCAGCTGGTGATTTGTGTCATGCAATGAGCCTGTCCATCTCAGGAAATGATTTTGGAAACTCATCACACAGCAGTTTGAAGAAGCAGGAACAATGAATTGATCCTAAGTGACGTAGGGGAGTGTTTCTCAAAGTATTCTCTGCATTATCTGCTTCCAAATTGCCTGGATATTAAAAACCAGACCTATGGTTCCCCTTCCAGACTTAAGGATTAGAATTGGCTGTGGGAATGAGTGAGAGTCTGTGCTGTTGTAAAGTTCCCCACATGGCTCTCCTGCATATTAAGGCTCAAAGGCCATGGACCCAGCTCCTGCATATTGGGCGTAGGTATCTCAGATGCTGTCTGTTTCTTTGCTTCCCAAACTGGCAGCACTCTGTCCTGTAACCCTGTGGCTGGGTCAGCTCCTGTGTCTGAGACAGGATGCCCTGAGTCCCCATGGATTCCTCAACCCCACACCCTGTCCTACTCTTAGCCATGTCGGCCATGCCCCTCTGAGGGCCATTCCGCTTCAGTAGGCCTGGCTTCCTAAGTACCTTTTATTATCACCCAGGCCCAAACCCAGAAGCAAAACAGAAGTTTCTTTTGAGATCTACAGTGGGAAATCATCAGTTGCATTAAGCTATAACTGAAGGTGAGGAAACATATTTTATGAAAACCCTTACCATCTGTCAGAGGTGATTTCACTCAAATTTTCCAAGCTCAAGATAACTGACCCCCCACCGGGGTGCACTGGGGAAGTCTGGCTGGAAACCCCCGAGCACAGGAGTTGATTGCTAGCTGCTAAGAGGCTGCGTTTGTTCCTGAAGGAGAAAGCAGCAGGTTGAGAGAACATTCCCCACCTTGCCAGGGGTGGAAAAGCAGGTGACTGCTTGACGGCTGACACTGGATTAGAGATAATGAAAGGAGAGGAGCAAGAAGAAGCCAGGGCCTGGGAGTCTTTGTTCCCTGGGGGATTCTCTGCATCTCACTGTGTGGGGGAGATGGGCTGTTCACCTTCTTGCACCTGCTGTTGGGCTGAGACAAATTTTCACAGAGAGCAATGCCTCCTGGACAGAGGCTCTTCCCCATAGGGCAAATGTAGTTAGATGAGAGAAAAACAAAGCTCTGAAACACTAATTAGGTGCAAAGCCCTCAGGCTTTATACATCTGAACAACAGAACAACAGAGTATAAGGTTGTCTAGTTGGCACTCCCTCGGCATTCCTGGCCCAGCTAACGGTCTGAACAACCGAGCAACAGAGTATAAGGTTGTCTAGTTGGCACTCCCTCGGCATTCCTGGCCCAGCTAACGGTGGGAGTGAGAGCCGTGCCACAGATACCATGGTTGGCTTTTTTGTTTTTGAGATGGAGTTTCACTGGCCACCCAGGCTGGAGTGCAGTGGCATGATCTCAGCTCACTGCAGCCTCCACCCCTTGGGTTCAAGTGATTCTCTTGCCTCAGCCTCCCAAGTAGCTGGGACTACAGGCGTTCACCACCATGTTTGTTATAAGTAAAACTTTGATGCAGCAAAAGAAATAGCACTTGAAGATAAATCCTCTCAGTAAGACAGTTTACTTCTATAGAAGGGTGCACCTCACAGATGGAGCAATGGTGCACACACACCTGGGCAAGGGAGGAAAAGGGGTACTTACTCCTGACGGAGGTCACCCATACTGCTGTGTCATTCCCCTATTGGCTAGGGTTAGACCACGCAGGCTAGACTAATCCTGATTAGCTATTTTAAGGAGAGCAGGGGTATGAGCTGGAGTGGCAGGATGGGTAGTTTGGCGGGAAGTTCAGTTAAGGGCAGGTCAGAGCAGGTAGCCAGGGGTGACCTAGGTCAAAGCGGGTGACCTAGGTCAAAGCAGGTGACCAGAGCAGGTGACTGGAGCAGGTGACCAGGGAGTTGACTGAGTAGGTAACCGGGATGAGTCAGGATGGAGCATGGGACCAGGGGAACACATGTGAACTACTGATTAGAACTGGTGGAGAAGGTTGTTTACTGAAACTGCAGGGAAGTTAAACTAAAATGGGGGACAAAGAACTGAACATACTGACATGCTAATTCTTTGAAGAGAAATTTAGAACTCTTTGTATCCGATAATGTCTGGCTAATGTTTTATGTTTTCAACAGAGATGGGGTTTCACCAGCTTGACCACTCTGGTCTTGAACTCCTGACCCCAGATGATCTGCCCACCTCAGCCTCCAAAATTCTGGGATTATAGGCATGAGCCACCATGCCCGGCCCCATGGTTGGCTTTTATTCCTTCCATTCTGCCACCCCAAAGCTGGTCCTCTTGAGAGGTCCAGCTCCAGAAGCTGGAACTCAGGTGATCTGTACACGTGGGCCTCCCAAAGTGCTGGGATTACAGGCGTGAACCACTGCTCCTGGTCCTAAAAGTAACATTTTTAAGCTTTGTTTTTGGCATGTCCAGAAATGAAGGTCGGTGCTTGAAATTGGATTATTTTAAGTAACTGACGTGCTGGGAGGACAGTGAAGAAGACAAAATACGGATACCTCTTCCTAAACGTTAGGGCCTGAAGGGACTCCTCAGCAGCAGCAGACAGGATTTTTACTTTCACTCTGGGATGGAGGTAGTGGAGAAGTGACTCTGGCTGGATTGAAATCTCTCAAGCCTGGGAGATTTTGCCCAAAGACCAACATTGGGAAAATTGGACTTTCAGGTCAGCATTCTTGGAATTTCCCCAGTCTTCCCCAGGTGGGATCATCTGGCCCCAGATGAGGGAATAATTTCACATAAATAGATGACTTGGGAAGTCAGGGAGGAGGTGGAGGACCACTATTCTGATCAGTCTCCTTCAATCTCACAGTGGGGTTGGCCTCAGATGGTGCCCAGGAACCTGCCAGCAGTGGCACTTTGATGGCGCCAAGATCATGGGTTCAGGATCTAGCTTTGCTTTCTACTCATGTCTCTCTAGCCACTGAAAAATGTAGGAATATCAATGAGGAATATCTTAGAGAGCTACCTTTGGTCCGCTTGCCAGAGAACCAATATTGGGCCACATCTGATGTGCAGAAATATTAATATTTTAATAGTGCTTCATAGGATATCTTAGTATCTTATAAAAAGTGGCACATCAAATTATTGATCCAATCATTTAAAGTGCATTAGCAGAGGATGCCTATCAGACCAAGACATCTGGGTACCTGATCCACTGAAAAGGGTCCAGGTGAGGAACATACGCTAAGCCTCTTGGCATCCTTGCGTGAGCACGGTGCATGACGCGGCCATCAGTATCACTGTTTTCTTTGTGTTTTTGCTTGAGTGCTGAGATAAGGTGAGGGATTGAAGCTCCATGTTTGCTTCTGGTCCTGACCTATGCTGTCCTTTAGGGAAATAATTTGTTTTCTTGAACTCATCATATGAATTCTTTTGTTTTTAATCAATAGAAACAAATGGACTTTATTTAGCTAACAGAAAAATTTCCAAAGAGGCCAGGCCACAAAGGGTTTTCTGTAAATGTTATATCATTTCTGTTCTGTCCCCCCAGCTAAGGGTATAAAAAGTTCAGGCTACCTCCAGGGGCTCTGGCCTATTTAAATAGTATTGCTCAGAGATGAGCTAGTACTTTGTTTTAAAAGTAACATTTTTTTATTTCATTTTTTGAGACGGAGTTTCTCTTTTGTTGCCCAGGCTGGAGCGCAGTGGTGTGATCTCAGCTCACTGCAACCTCCTCCTCCTTGGTTCAAGTGAGTCTCCTGCCTCAGTCTCCTGAGTAGGTGCAATTGCAGGCGCCCACCAGCACGCCCAGCTAATTTTTGTATTTTTAGTAGAGATGGGGTTTTACCATGTGGGCCAGGCTGGTCTCGAACTTCTGACCTCAGGTGATCTGCCTGCCTGGGCCTCCCAAAGTGCTGGGATTACAGGCGTGAGCCACCACTCCTGGCCCTAAAAGTAACGTTTTTAAGCTCTGTACTTACAACACCAAAAGCACACAGAATGACATCTAAGTAATTAAGTCAGCCATTAAGATGTTTAGTTATGTCACGCAAAATAATCATCTCCAGTGAGTCTTCAAAGAATTCAGTAGTTTGATGTTATGCCAGCACAGCCTTTGTTGAGTCTTCTTATAAATCTTAATGAAAAATTTAAGATTTTTAATTTTTAAAGACTTAAACATTTTTAATTAAAACTGTTTTGGGGCTGGGCTCTTGGTCTGTCACCCAGGATGGAGGGCAGGGATGCCATCATTGCTCACTGTAACCGCAGACTCCTGGGCTCAAGCAATCCTCCCACCTCAGCCTCCTGAGTAGCTGGGCCTACAGGCATGCCCTACCACACTTGGCTAATTAAAAAAATTTTTTTTGTAGAGACAGTGTCTTAGTATGTTGTCCAGGCTGTTCTCGAACTCCTGGCCTCAAATGATTCTCCTGCCTCAGCCTCCTGAGTAGCTGGGATAGTTCCTAACAAATGAAAAGGTCCCCAACTTTGAACTACCTGTGCGGTTGGATCTCATTGTGTTCCCTTTGGGGATTGAGGATGCGGTTGAGAGAGAAGAGTGTACTTTTAGGAACATCTGCTAATTCTGTTCCTCAAAAGAAGGCAGGGAGAGAAGAGAAAATGCATTTCTGTTTGCTACCTAAAGGTTTATTTGCTTGTATTCCTTTGGGAAATGGAATGACTCTGTGCGCCTGGGTTGTAGCTGATGGAATAAAGCATCATTTTATGCTGTCCCCGAGAAATAAATAATGGCTGAACCTACATAAAAATAATAAAGTGGGTCAACTCCCTCTGGGAACTGTTCTGTGTCTGTCACTGGAACCCCACATCCATGAATACATATTGGATAATGGCTGCCATTACTTTATAGTTATGGGCCTGTCAACCCTATATGTATTAATACATCCCTAGGCTTTCCTGTAGCTCCAGAAGGTAATAAAAGCAGTTTCTATAGCGATGCTATATATTCCGTTGGACATATCTTAAAAACAAAACACTCTCTGCTGAATTGTAAACTGTCGCACAAGGTAGAGGCTGTTCTGCAAGGGCCACCGACCCCTGCACCTGCCCCCATCTAATATCAGGGCTTGAGCTGGGGCAAAACTGGCTAGTCTGTGATGCCTGTGAGTCTGAGTTCAGGCGACTCTGGAATAATCCTGGCTTCCAGGGCCTGGTCTATGCTGCCGAGTGAGTTCCTGCCTGCCCACCTTTGTCACTCTTTCGCTTTATGACTTCAGGATGATTTTTTGTTTGTCTTTTTTTGAGACGGAGTCTCGCTCTGTTGCCTGGCTGGGGTGCAGTGGTGTGATCTTGCCTCATTGCAACGTCCACCTTCCGGGTTCAAGCGATTCTCCTGCCTCAGCCTCTTGAGTAGCTGGGACTGCAGGGGTGTGCCACCACGCCCAGCTAATTTTTAGTAGAGATGGGGTTTCACCATGTTGGCCAGGCTGCTCTTGAACTTCTGACCTCCAGTGATCCACCCACCTCGGCCTCCCAAAATGTTGGGATTAAAGGTGTGAGCCACTGTGTCTGACCTAAATTTATTTTTTTCTTGAGTCCTTGGTCTTAAATTGAAAAAAAAAAAAAGAATAAAATACTCATCACCCATTGACCCTGAAAGGAATGGCTGCACTAAGTATTCATTATGTGCCAGCCACTGCTGTTGGCACCTTATTTTATTATTTTTTTTTTTGGAGACAGAGTCTTACTCCATCACTAGGTGCCAGGCTGGAGTGCAGTGGTGCGACCTCGGCTCACTGCAACCTCCGCCTCCCGGGTTCAAGCAATCCTCCCACCTCAGCCTCCCTAGTAGCTGGGACTACAGGCACACGCCATCACGCCCAGCTAATTTTTTTGCATTTTTAGTAGAGACGGGGTTTCACCATGTTGGCCAGGATGGTCTCGATCTCTTGACCTCGTGATCCACTAGCCTCGGCCTCCCAAAGAGCTGGGATTACAGGCGTGACCTTATGTGTTTTAAGTCATGACATCCATCATCATAGTAACCCCAATGAGGCAGCTGCTGTCACGACTTCTACTTTGCATGTGAAGAGGGTGAGGCACTGACAGGATCGCTCAGGTTCCCAAAAGCACATCATCAGGACCAAAATCCAGGCAGTCTAGCTCCAGAACCCAGCTCTTCATACACTAGCGCCTCCATCAGGAAGAGTTGCTTATAATATGCCTGGGACCCTTAGACACACAAGACCAAGGAAGCTTCCTGGGTTCCAAGCTGTTATATTGCCTCTGTAGCTCCCTCCAAAGGCAATTTTATTCACTGAAACTAAACAAGGCCAGTTGCTGTGGCTCACGCCTGTAATCCCAGCACTTGGTGAGTGTGAGGTGGGAGGATCACTTGAGCTCAGGAGTTTGAGACCAGCCTGGCCAACATGGGGAGATCTGTCTCTTAAAAAAAAAATTAGTGGGGTATGGCTTGCTGGCTAGTCAGGTCCCAGCTACACAAGAGGCTGAGGTGGAGGATCCCTTGAGCCCACGAGGTCGAGGCTGCAGTGAGCTGTGATTGTGCCACCATCGCGCTCCAGCCTGTGCAATAGAGTGAGAACCTTGTCTCAAAAAGCCAAACCAAAACAAAATTAAAAAACAACAACTAAACAAACCTCCATGGAAATAGAGCCATTTCAAGTCCTCTATTTGTTTCAGCTCAGTTAAGCATTGGTGTTTCACATGCTGTTGCTGAGCAGAAACACTGTGATTTATGTTCCTCTTCCCAGCTCAGAAAGCTTTCTGAGGCCCATAGGAGCCCATAGATGACCAACGTGCAATTATAAATGCTGAGATCATAAAAATAGGGGGGGTTTGTTTGCTCAGCAGTTTCTCCTTTCTCCTCCCAGTCCACTCACTCAATTTCTTAATGTATACTTTCTCTAAGTGTCCCAGCTGGGTGCAGTGGCTCATACCTGTAATTCCAACAACTTGGGAGACTGAGGTGGGCAGATCACCTGAGGTCAGGAGTTCGGGACCAACCTGGGCATCATGGTGAAACTCCCTCTCTACTAAAAATACAAAAATTAGCTGGGCATGGTGACACATGCCTGTTGTCCTAGCTACCTGGGATGCCGAGGCGGGAGGATGGCTTGAACCCAGGGCACGGAGGTTGCAGTGAGCCGAGCTTGCGCCATTGCACTGCAGCCTGCGACAGAGTGAGACTCCATCTCAAAAAAAAAAAAAGTAGGAAGTGTCTTTTTGAGGCTATCCACAGAAATGCAGCATACAGACACACAGAGCAAGCCACTAGTCAAGGCTCACATCCTGGCACCACCACTGGGCAGCTGAATGACTTTCGGGAAGTTAATTAACTTCTGTAAACAGTTTCCTTACCTGTAAAATGTGGATAATACTAGTACCTACTCCATAGTATTCTTCAGAGGAAATATGCAAAAAAAAAAAAAAAAAAAAAAGGAAATGCTTAGCACACTTCCAGAAACATAGTAAGTAGGGAATAAATGATGCCCTCATGGTTGTTAAGGTCATCGCATCTTTGCTCAAATACTTTTAGTGATGGGGAGCTACCAGCCTCCTAAGATAGCTTGTTGGCAAGCTCTATTTCAAGGAGTCTTAGGATTCTAGATATGGGAGACTAATTAATCCAACATCATTCATTGCCTGGCAAGAAATCGGAGGCATAGAAAGATGAAATGACTTATCCACGGAGGTACCACTAGCTGAGGGCAGGGCCAACACAAGAACTTCCGAGCATCTGGTGTCTGCTCTGGTGTCCTTTCTTTTCTAAAATCATGGTCGAGTCTGCCTTCCTGTAATTTCCCCTACAGGTCCAACTTTCCCCCTGTTACGGTCCCTGGCAGTATATCCTAGGTACCTTAAAAACGTGAGCGTTAAAGTGACAGTTCACGTGTCCCATTGCCAGACCGTCATAAATACTAGAATTCTCGTTTTTGTCTTGGCACTTCACAGTTAGGAGATGGAACCAGAAGAGCTGTCCCTTGTGTTTGAAGATGGCCCAGCTCTCCTGTTTCTATTTCCTTTCCACATTGTGTTGAGATGAACTCTCGCTGTGTCACCTAGGCAGAGTGCAGTGGCATGACCACAGCTCACTGTAACATCGAACTCCTGGGCTCGAGTGATCCTCTCAGCTCTGTCTTCCATGTAGCTGGTACCACAGGTACTTGCCACCATGCCTGGGTAATTTTTTTTTCTTTTGTAGAAACAGGGTCTCACTATGTTGCTTAGGCTGGTCTTGAACTCCCAGGCTCAAGTGATCCTCTCTCTTTGGCCTCCCAAAGTGCTGGGATTACCAGGCATGAACTAGAGCTTGCCAACAAGAGTAGTCCTAACACACAATTACCCATATTATTTCACCTGGACTTGTTTTGAGTAACTATTCATCCTTCAGTCTATCAATTTATCTCTCAAAATGAGTGTCTACTTTTTGCCAGACACCATGATATATAGAGGAAAAGTCCTGCTCTCTGCTCTCCAGGGGCTAACAGATACTGGAATGACAGGTCCATAAATGATGGCAATTGAGCAATAATCAATACGATGGAGATGAGATGGGTGCAAGCATCTGTCTGGGTTAGAGGCACAGGTAAGAAGGGAATGGGCTCAGGAAGGGAGTTGGCTGAGGAGGTTATCTATGGCCGTGCAGGAGTAAGTGGTGCCATTTACTGTGGAAGAGACAGGCTAAGTGTTCAAGCCTCCGTCTCTCCTTCCTGTACTTACCAGTGATCTTTGTGGTAAGGAGGCCAAGTGACTGAGGTTTAGACAATAAAATCTGAGAAGTGATGCCTGTGACTTCACAGCCTGGTCCACAAACTCTCTGCCTTGCCATTCTTTGTGTGCTTTCTCTGTCTCCAAGTGGACAAAGACAGCGGATGGGAAGCCATGTGTCTGTCACAAGAAGGAAGGGGCTGGGTCCCTGACTCAGATGAGCGCCTCCTACTGATCAAGAACATGTGCTTTCGGCTTTAGGTTGGTGAGAAATAAACTTGTATTATGCTGAGAGCCATTCTACATTTTGGGGTTAATTTTGTTGTTGTGGAGCCAGTCGATGTCGCCTCTAATACTGCGATTACACTTGGATTTATTTATGCCGTGTTGAAACCAACCAAAGTAGCCATGCATGCTTGTTTGGAAAGATACAACCAGGAATCCTGGCTTCTCAGTCTATCAGTCAGTAGACTAACTTGGGAGCTAGATTCACAATATGTTCCTTTCCCAGAAAATTCCATTTGAGATACATTTGGCCCTTTATCCTTAAGGAAATCATCTTAGCCCTGATTGAAATGTTCCTGTTTCTCCTAGATAACATGGCTTACTTTAGAGCAGGTTGCTGCTGCTAAAAATCTACAGCTTGCTTTTTTTTTTTCCTAAGCAAAAAGGAAGGAGCAGGGAAAGCAACTTTATTCTCTATAAAGAGGAGGAAAAGAGGACTCACAGCTTATGCATAAGCATGGAAGAAGAGACAAAACAGAGAATTTTGTCTCATGTCAGTGTGACTTTTCAGGGTTTTCCCTCCAGTTTCTAGACTTCTCACATATCTTGACCTTAATTAGATCATCATTTTTAATTATATTTTTATTGTCATTTTGAAAGCTCTACCACAAAATAACCCATGGAATTTTATGTTTACTGACACAACCAAAAAAAGGAATGCATTGGAGAACTTAAAAGAAAAAAAAGAAGGTGTCTGGATGTTGACGTTCCTCGAGAACCTAAATGTGCAACACGTTTTCTATTCATTCATTTATGCATCTGTATTAGTTACTATTGCTGCATAACAAATCACTTCAAAACTTAGTGGCTTACAACATCAATCATTTCGTCTTCTTATAAAGTTTCTAAAGGTCAGGGATGTGAGAATGGCTTAGCTGGGTGGTGCTGGCTTAGGGTCCTTCATTAGGCTGTAGTGAAGATGTTGGCTGGGAACACCCTCATCTTAAGGCTTGTCTGTGGCTGGAGGATTTGCTCCGCAAGGGCTCAAGTACGTGGCTATCGGCTGGAGGCCTCAGTTCCTCTTTATGTGGGCCTTGCCATAGGGCTGCTATGCATATATATATACATATACACACACATATATAAACATATATATATATATATATATATATATATATATATATATATATAATTAAGTTCTACTTCTTGAAAGGAAAATCAAGGAATTTGTGGATTTGCATATATATAAAATATAATAAATAAATATAATAAATTCCTACATACACACACATATATGAGAGAGAGAGAGAGAGAGAGAGAGAGAGAGAGAGAGAGAGAGTCAGTCTTTCTCTGTAGCCCACTCTGGAGTGCACTGTCACGATCTCGGCTCAGTGCAGCCTCCGCCTCCTGGATTCAAGCAATTCTCCTGCCTCCAAGCAATTCTCCTGCCTCAGCCTCCTAAGTAGCTGGGATTACAGGTGCTCACCACCATGCCTGGCTAATTTTTGTATTTTTGGTAGAGATGAGGTTTCACTATGTTGGCCAGGCTGGTGTGAAACTCCTGACTTCAGGTAATCCTCCCACCTCAGCCTCCCAAAGTGCTAGGATACAGGTGTGAGTAACTGTGCCCGACCTGTGGATGTGTTTTAAAGTCACAACAGCATCCAATATGTTTCTAGTGACTTTTTTGTACCAGGCACTGTTCTAGGCACTGGAAATCCAGGAATAAAGAAAACAATGAGGCTAGGTGCAGTGGCTCATGTATGTAACCTCAGCACTTTGGGAGGCGAAGGCAGGAAAACCACTTGAGCTCAGGAGTTCGAAACCAGCCTGGGAACATAGGGAGACCCCCCCATCTCTACAAAAAAATAAAAGTTGGCCTGGTGTGGTGGCTCATGCCTGTAATCTCAGCACTTCAGGAGGCTGAGGTGGGCAGATCACAAGGTCAGAAGTTCAAGACGAATCTGGCCAATATGGTAAAACCCCATCTCTACTAAAAATACAAAAATTAGCCAGGTGTGGTGGCGGATGCCTGTAGTCCCAGCTACTTGAGAGGCTGAGGCAGAAGAATCGCTTGAACCCGGGAGGCGGAGGTTGCAGTGAGCCGAGATCGTGCCACTGCACTCCAGCCTGGGCGACGAATGAGCCTCTGTTTCAAAATAAATAAATAAATAAATAAATAAAATAAAAGCCAGACATGTTGGCATGTACCTGTAGTCCCACCTACTTGGGAGGCTGGGGTGGGAGGATCACTTGAGCCTGGGAGTTCACGGCTGCAGTGAGCCGTGATTGTGTCACTGCACTCCATCCCAGGTGGCAGAACAAAATCCTGTTTCTAAATAAAAAAGACAGGAGAAGAGAAGAATGAATGCCTCATCAAAATAGCAATCACAGAATAATGGGTCAGCTTGGAGATGTTTTCAGCCCCTTTGCTCCACCGTAGGCTATAGTATCAGTCAATCAGTTATCTTTGCTGACTGTCTGCTATGTCTCAGAAAATGCAAAGAAGGAAAGATTGATATATGAAATGTTGAGTTGACACACCAGAATATGTTTTTCATCTGATATTTCTCAATCATAAATATAACATACATATTTAAATATGCTTCATACTGTGTACTTATGAGCGTCAAAGAAACTTTTGTGCAACTGAAGATTTACATTTTTCCCCACAAATTCTATTTTCTAGCCAACAGATAGACTAAAAGTTTATTTATAAGGTGCAGATAGACTAAAAAGTAGAAAACAAAGCATAACTTTTATGACATTGACACAATGAACTACTTATGACTCACAATAGTAGTAACTACAAAAAATTACAAACTCACTGTGGGCTTGATTAATTCAGGTGAGTCTTTCAAAACTATAGGTGACTCTTGAACACCGTGGGATTGAACTTCATTAGTTTACTTATAAGTGGATTTTTTTTCAACCAAACTTGGATCAAAAATACAGTATTCATGGACAAGAAACCCCTGTAAATAGAGGGCTATTTTTCCTATATACAGGGCTGACTACAGGACTTGGGTATGGTCAATTTGGAATATGTGGAAATTCTAGAACCAATTTTCTGTGTAAACAGAGGGAAGAATGTACACCCTTTGATAAATGGAGGTAAACTTGGGTAACGTTGGATGTTCTGAGATGTAGCAACTTTGACTTCAGAAAAGCAATGCCTTAGAGTTCTAGGAGCCAATTCTACATAACCTAGCAGCCCTGAGCAGGATGCAGGAGCTGAAATACCAACTGAAGACTCTTAGAATCACGTGTCAGAGGTCAGAGGAAGAAAGGTCATTGAACATGTGCTGGTCCGACCTCTCAATTTTATACTGTAGAGACAGGCTCAGAAAAGACAGGGGACTCTCTGTGTCACTCAGTGATTGGCAGCAGATGTGAGATTGCAACCCAGATATCCTGGTTTCAATCCTGAGTTCTTTCCCTAAAGCCTACTTTGCCTCTTGCAGCAGCAGTCCCCAACAGGGCTCACAGCAGAGGCAATGCCATCTTTCCAGAGGGAAAGGCAGCTGGCTGTCGTTAGCCTCTGTAGCACTCCTATTTGCAAATTGCCATCCAAATGCTTTATGCAATGTAAAGACAACCAATATTATGATAACTTGCTGTTGCTAGGAACTGTTTTCAAACTCATTTAATTATCATAAAAACCCCATGAGGTTGGTATTACTACAATCCCCTTTTCATAACCAAGGAATCAAGGCGCTGAGAGGTTATGGTAGTACGTGGCAGAGCTGGTGCTCAAATCCTGGCAATTTGGCTCTAGAACTCATGCCCTTGAGTGCTAGGTTATAACTAATTGTTAATTCCCCTGTTCACGGACCATGGTTTTCCTCTATGCTAAGGCTGTTCCTGCAGGGATTCTTTGCTTCTGCTATACCTGGAATCCTCCTGTGTTTTCCTAATTAAGCTTCAAGGCCTGCAGCAACTGTCCAACCTCATCCAGGAAGTCTTTCTGGATTTCCTCCAGGTTGCAAGCCAATAATTTTGCTCTCAGATCCTTGAAATACTCTGTATTCAGCACTTTCCTGCCCCTCAGCGCAGCAGCTGCTCTCTTTAGACACAGGTGAATTATAGCCTAAGGCAATGGCACGAGGACTGCCAATTAGGCTATAATTCACCTGTGTCTAAAGAGAGCTCTGGGCTCCCTTTTCTGTTCCTGTTCTGCTACCAACTTGCCTAGTGACTCTGGAAAGTCTGTCAAACCATCTGAGTTTTTGAATCTGTAAGAAGAACTGCTGGCCGTTTTGTAATCCCCAGTGACATGATTGATTCTGGTAAGAATTGTGAGTCTTAGCTGTGTCTTACCAGACTTAGCAGCGTCTGCTAAAACATGGGGTGGGAAGATGCTGGGAGCAGGCTGTTTGTGTGCTTTCGATCTGTCGCCCCACAGATTGCTCACTATGTACAAATGGAAAGCAAACCTTTTCTCTGGAGAGACCTGAGGTCACCATCTCAACTAAGAGGTTGAGCATTATTAAATGGGGGGTGGTGTGAACTTGGGAGCCTCCTGATGTGACACAGTACAAAATGCACAGCAGCAACTATGAACATTTTCTTTCTCTTCTGACAGATTTATTGAGGTATAATTCATACATCACATGATCCACCCATTTAAAGCATACAATTCAAAGGTTTTTTATATTCACAAGGTTGTATGGCCGTCACCAGAATCTAACTCGAGAACATTTTCATCACCCTCAAAAGAAGCCCCACAGCCATGATCAGTCATTCCTACATCCCCCTCCTCCCACCCTCAGCCCTAGGTAATCACAAATCTATTTTCTTTTCTACATATTTGCTTATTATAAACATTTTATATAAATGGAATCGTATATTAATAATATGTTTTTTTGTCACTGGCTTCTTTCACCCAGGGTGTTTTCAAGGTTCCTCAAAGTATCAGTCAGCACTTTATTCCTTGTATAATTTTCCATTGTATGAATATGCCATATTTTATCTTTTTTTTTTTTTTTTTTGAGACAGAGCCTTACTCTGTCACCTAGGCTGGAGTGCAGTGGTCTGATCCTGGTGCACTGCAACCTTTGCCTCCTGGGTTAAGCAATTCTCATGCCTCAGCCTCCCGAGTAGCTGGGATTATAGGTGTGTGACACCACATGCAGCTAATTTTTGTATTTTTAGTAGAGACAGGGTTTCACCATGTTGGTCAGTCTGGTCTCAAACTCCTGACCTCAAGTGATCTACCCTCCTCGCCTCCCAAAGTGCTGAGATTACAGGCATGTGCCACTGAACGTGGTGAATATGCCATGTTTAAAAAATCTATCATTTAATGGACACTCGAGTTGTTTTCCAGTTTTTGGCTATTATCAATAATGTTGCTATGAACACTGTGAACAAGCTTTTGTTTGGACACAAGTTTTCATTTTTCTTGGGTGTATGCCTCGGAGCACAACTGCTGCATCAAGTGGTGACTCCGGGCTGCACATTTTGAGAAGCTTCCAGGTTGTTTTCTAAAATGCTGCACCGTCTCACGTTCGTACTTAAGCTTTCTTGCCAACCATGTTTAATCTGGTTAAGACATTAGACCTAATTTCTGGTTTATAGGAAACATCGACAGAGAAAAACATTAACAGACACCATGAGGAGGCAATGAAGCAAATCTGTAAAGCAGGGCATTCCATAACCAGCCTGAGTGCTTCAAAAAGTCAGGGCGCTGGTGCCCTGACAGGAAAGGAGTGGTGGTGACTGTTTTAAGTTAAACTATACTAAAGAGGGGGGATGTAATCGCTCATGCCTGTAATGCCAGCAGTTTGCGGGGCTGAGGTGGCCGGATCAGCTGAAGTCAGGAGTTCGAGACCAGCCGGGCCACCATGACAGAACCCTGTCCCTACTAAAAATGAAAAATTAGTTGGGTGTGATGGTGGGCACCTGTAATCCCAGCTACTCAGGAGGCTGAGGCAGGAAAATTGCTTGAACCTGGAGGCAGAAGTTGCAGTGAGCCACAATTACGTCTCTGCACTCCAACCTGGGCAACAGAGCAAAACCCTGTTTCAAAAAAAAAAAAAAAAAAAACCAAAAAGATACTAAAGAAACATGACAACCAAATCTAATGTGTAAACCTTAATTGCACCTTGTTTAGAACAAAACAGTACTAAAAGACGTTCTGGGGACAAGTTAGGATATTTGAATATACTTGGGATGTTAAATGGTATTAAGGAGTTATAAATTTTCTTCGATATAATCGTAGTACTCTGGTTAGATAGGAGGATGTTCTTATTTGTAAGAGATGTGGCTGAATTATTTAGGGGTTTTATGTGTCATGATCTCTGCAACTTTCAAGTTCAAAAATATCACACACAGACACACATACACACAGCGATAAAGCAAGTAATGGCAGCTGTTAGTTTATTTTTTCTTTGTCTCTTTTTATTTTTCTGAGGTGGAGTCTCACTCTGTCACCCAGGCTGGAGTGCAGTGGCGTGATCTTGGCTCACTGCAACCTCTGCCTCCCAGGTACCAGCAATTCTCCTCCCTCAGCCTCCTGAATAGCTGGGACTACAGGTGTGCATCATCAAGCCCAGCTAATTTTTGCATTTTTAGTAGAGACGGGGTTTCACTATGTTTCACCAGGATGGTCTCGATCTCCTGACCTCATGATCCACCTGTCTCGGTCTCCCAAAGTGCTGGGATTACAGGTATGCGCCACTGCACATAACCAGCTGTTAGTTTTTTAGTGGAGGGATGAGTATGTGGGTGCTCAGTATATTTCTGTAGCTTTTCTGACTGTTGACATTTTTCATAACAAAAAGTTGGAAGGAAAGGAGATCACATGCTCCATGAATGATAATTTAGCCATCTCTCCCCAGTTAGATTGCAAACCCCTGAAGGTCTAGGGCCTGACTCTGTACCTCTGCAGCCAAGCCCAGTGCCCACAGGTTTCTCGTGCTAAAGCCTCAATACAGGTGCCTGGTCCTTAACAAGAGGCAGTAGAGAAATTCGCACAGACTCGCAATTCAAAAAATGTGGCTGTAGTTGAAGAAGACATTGACATTCTTCACTCTTTATAGCCTCAGCTTGGAAAACGAGAGGGTGGTAATTGCAGTCATGTTCCCGATGCCTGCCAGCAAAAACAAACTTTTCTAACTTTGCTCCCAGAGCAGTTGATGCAAAAGAAAATAGAAATCAACCAGCCTCCCAATTAGCATCACTCATTTTGATTTGATTGCTGTTTCTGCCCAAGCTAAAGCAAATTAGCTAAGTAAAATCCTGAAACAACACATAACCCCTGGGGCACTGCACTGATATCATCGTCCTAAAAAATACAGGCTTTGGAAAGGTCTTTGGCAGATATGCCTTATTACATAGGGATGGTGGCTGTTTTAGATTAAAAGGTAGGGGGAATTTCAAAGACTAACCCTGGTGGAGGGTATGATCCTGGGATATTACAGAAACATTAGGGTCACCTGGGCCAACTGAGTGCAATCCTAATATATTATTTCAGCCTTCCATTTTATCCCTGGACCTCATTGCTAGGAGCTGGGCAATAATTGTCCTCTGCCAGAATAGCTTCTTTCATTTTGAAACACAAATTGAGCCATTTTTTCTCTGTAGTATTGGTTTTAGGTTTATGGAGTGAGTGCTAGACGTATAACATGTACCTCAAGAGAAACTGAAAATCAGTGCTTGAACTAGGTTAAGTCTACGAGGCCATTTCTCATTCGAAGTTGGCTCATCTCAAACCTCTTGGAGACTCCTAATTTCAAATGTTTTGCCTTGTTTTTTCTGTAAACTGATAAAATGTCCTAGACATTTCTTACTTTGAAATTAAACATATTTCTCAGATTGCTTACTTCTAGCCCCTTGTGATACAAAAATCCTATTTCATACAATGTGATCTACCAGTTTTTGGAAAACATAGTCACTATGCAAGTTATCGCACAGCAAGAATGGGTTGTTTCTCCAGTAAAGAACAGCTTCATTTTAGGATGGGCTCATGCCTGTAATCCCAGCACTTTGGGAGGCTGAGGTGAGTAGATCATGAGGTCAGGAGTTTGAGACCAGCCTGGCCAACATTGTGAAACCCTGTCTCTACTAAAGATAGAAAAAATTAGCCGGGCGTGGTGGCAGGTGCTTGTAATCCCAGCTACTCAGGAGGCTGAGGCAGGAGTATTGCTTGAACCCTGGAGGCGGAGGTTGCAGTGACCCGAGATTGCACCATTGCACTCCAGCCTCGATGGCAGCGCAAGACTATCTCAAAAAAACAAAACAAAAACAACTTCATTGTATTCAAAAGTCTGATCACATGTGAATTCTAAGAAGAGTGCTCTTTAAAATATTCTGCATTTTTGCTAAGTCATGTATTCAAACCATGTATCAATCCAACATACACTAAACTTTTCTTTGCAGAATATATGGTGGCCCTTGCTCTACCCACATGCTAGCCCTGTAACCATCATTATGAAACAATCCCTTAATTAACAGAATTGAGGCTGTGTACAGATGAAACTGGTCTCCATTAAGATTTCTAGGAGGACAAAACCAACCCCATTAAATTTCAAACAAGGAAAAGAAAACTGAGACAAAAATCAAGTGATTTGCCCATGGCAATGTTTTCTAAGGTGTATTTCAGAAAAAAACATTTATGTTGAAACTGATTTGGGAAAAGCTGCACACCAAGTCCCTCTGTTGAAGGTCTCAATGTACATTAACATATCGAAGGCTTAAGAAAGTCCCGCAGTGAGAAATCTGTTTAACTCTGTCTTATTTCAGTGTTCTCTAAGTTTATTGACCCACAAGATGTTTTTTAAAAATTGCATAACATCAGCTGAGTGTGGTGGTTCATGCCTGTAATCCCAGGACTTTGGGAGGCTAAGGTTGGGAGTTCAAGACCAGTCTGACCAACATGGAGAAACCTCATCTCAACTAAAAATACAAAATTAGTCGGGTGTGGTGGCGCATGCCTATAATCCCAGCTACTCGGGAGGTTGAGGCAGGAGAATTGCTTGAACCTGGGAGGTGGAGGTTGTGGTGAGACGAGATCGCGCCATTACACTCCAGCCTCGGCAACAAGAGTGAAACTCCATCTCAAAAAAAAAAATTGCATAGCATCAATTAATATCTCAAGGAAGACAGTTTGGGAAATGATAACCTTTAATTACTACAAAGAACAACATGATACTCAAAGTATAAAAAAAATGAGGACACAATCAGAAATTTGAATGCAAACTGAGTATTTGATAGTAAGTTAATATTAGTTTTTAAAGTATAATATTCTGGTTCCATGGAATTTTTTCCTTGAGTCGTTAACACACGCTGAGTTATTTACACATGAAATGATTTAATATCTGAGGTTTGCTTAAAAATAATCCAAAATTGGGCAGTTTAGGTTAATTGAGGTCAGACATCAGTTGATAACTGTTTGAGCATGACTTTTTCTAAAAGAACATGTGATGTTTTTAAAAATTCTAACATTGGGCCGGGTGTGGTGTCTCATGCCTATAATCCCAGCACTTTGGGAGGCCAAGGCAGGTAAATCACGAGGTCAAGAGATCAAGACCAGCCTGGCCAACACAGTGAAACCTCATCTTTACTAAAAATACAAAAATTAGCTGGACGTGGTGGTGCGTTCCTGTAATCTCAGCTACTCGGGAGGCTGAGGCAGGAGAATCACTTGAACCCAGGAGGTGGAGGTTGTAGTGAGCTAAGATTAGGCCACTGCAGTACTCCAGCTTGGTGACAGAGTGAGACTCCAGCTCAAAAAAAAAAAAGAAAAATAAAAAATTCTAACGTTGAAGATCTGAGTGTCTTGAGTGTTTTTTTGATGACAAGAACTTGCTTCAAAAAGTATCTCTAAGTAACTTCTAATTTATAGAATAATAGTAAAATGAATGTGTGTGTGTATATATATATATATATATATATTTTTTTTTTTTTTTTTTTTATGAAGTCTTGCTTTTTTGCCCAGGCTGGAGTGTAGTGATGCAATCTTGGCTCACTGCAACCTCCGCCTCCTGGATTCAAGCAATTCTCCTGCCTCAGCCTCCCGAGTAGCTGGGATTACAGGCATGCGCCACCACGCCTGGCTAATTTTTGTGTTTTTAATAGAGATGAGGTTTCTCCATATTGGCCTGGCTGTTCTTGAACTCCTGACCTCAAGTGATCCACCCACCTTAGCCTCCCAAAGTGCTGGGATTACAGGTGTGAGCCACTGTGCCTAGCCCAGTAAAATGAGTATTTCTAAGCAGTTGCTAAAGACATAGGAGCATTCCTTAGCATCCAGCTAAAGATTACCACTGTGCAATAAGCACTTGCTAATTAATACATTGACATAGCGGAGAAGTGAGGGGCATTCCAGTGCATTTTATGTATCCACACACTATATTTCCATGGGTGGGATTTGTGAGAAACCCAGAATCTTAAACCAGTAGACTAAAGATCTTGTTTAACAAGTTATGACTAGGAGATCAAGAGATTTTATAGACCATGGTAAGCTCTATTGACTCAGAGGCACAACAAAGCAAAGGACATGGCTTTGGAATCAGATTATTGGGTTTGCCTCCAGGAATTAATACTGTCTAGCTATGTGGTCCTGGGCAAGACACTTTAGATCTTTTTGCTGTTTCCTCATCTATAAAGTTAGAATAATAACAATTATAATATCCTCCTTAGAAAGCTGTTGCGACTATTAAACCAGATAATCTAACCTAAAGCACTTAGTGAATATTCATTCATTTATTTATTTTTACTTTTTATTTTTTTGGGACAAAGTCTCGCTCTGTCTCCCAGGCTGGAGTGCAGTGGTGCAATCTCAGCTCACTGCAACCTCTGCCCTCTGGGTTCCAGTGATCCTTGCGCCTCAGCCTCCCAAATAGCTGGGACTACAGGCACCCACCACCACACTTGGATAATTTTTGTATTTTATTTTTTTTGAGATAGAGTCTGCTCTGTCAGCAGGCTGGAGTGCAGTGGTGCAATCTTGGCTCACTGCAACCTCTGCTTCCCGGGCTCAAGTGATTCTCTTGCCTCAGCCTCCCGAGTAGCTGGGACTACAGGCACGCACTGCCATACCCAGCTAATTTTTGTATTTTTCTTTTTTGTGGAGACGGGGTTTTACCACGTTGGCCAGGATGGTCTTGATTTCTTGACCTCGTAATCTGCCTGCCTCGGCCTCCCAAAGTGCTGGGGTTATAGGCGTGAGCCACTGCGCCCGGACAGTGTTTGTATTTTTTGTACAGATGGGGTTCTGCCATGTTTCCTAGGCTGATCTCAAACTCCTGGCTTCAAGTGATCCACCTGCCTCAGGCTCCCAAAGTGCTGGGATTACAGATGTGAGCCACTGCACCCAGCCACTTAGTGGCTATTTAATAATTATCTATCAACATTGTCATTGCCATCAACATCATCTTCTAGGTAGTTCATGGCAGGGGTGGCTCATGTTCTGAGTAACTCTTAGGTCGGTCCTCTCATTACTGAGTAATCAGTGGGCTCACTGCCAAGATGCCAGTATGAATGCATCAGCTTTTGAGAAAATCAAGAATTTATTTGGGTTGACTGGCAAGCAGACAGGAGGAAATGCTCAAATCTGTCGCCCTGAGCTGGGGTTTGGGTTTAGTTTATAAGCATAAAGTCATGAGATGTGATCTGATTGGATCTTGCAATAAGGTAATGCTGGGAGGTATGATCTGACTGGATCCTGACGTAGGGTGATGCCAGAGCTTGATCTACTTACACCCTGGATCCTACCATGTGGTATCCACTTCTTCATTCAGTCCCTACCCCTCCGTATGAGCTCTTAGGTTTCCCCTGTGGTCGCACACTTGGTTCATCTGGGCATGCTCAGGTTATGTGACCTTTATGTGACCTTCGATCGGTGCTCTGTGACAACTGAAACACAACTACAACATTGTTACATAAAAGTTTAGCCAGATTGGTCTGGTGTGATCACACTCTGAGCCCATGTTTCTCAGCAAAGAATGGGAAGCCGTGATGAAACTAATGGAAATACATAGCCATGAAGTAACCACAACAATTTCAAAGAGACACAGAATATCCTTTTTTTTTTTTTTTTTTTTGAGACTGGGTCTTGCTCTGTCATCCGGGCTGGAGTGCAGTGGTGTGATTTCAGTTCACTGCAGCCTCTGCCTCCTGGGTTCAAGCAATTCTCCCACCTCAGCCTCCTGAGTAGCTGGGACTACAAGGGTACCCCACCATGCCCAGCTAATTTTTGCATTTTTAGTAGAGACAGTGTTTTGCCATGTTGACCAGGCTGGTCTTGAACTTCTGACCTCAGGTGATCCACCTGCCTCGGCCTCCCAAAGTGCTGGGATTACAGACATGAGCCACCATGGCTGGCTGTTTATTTCTTTTTAAACCCATAAGCTTCAGTTCTATAGTGATATTGGTCTGGCTCAAAATCAATTCAGATTATTTGTGTCAGTTAAATTGAAAGCATGCATATATTTTAAAACCTTAGGGTTTTGCATTTCCCTGGGAATGTCACAATGATTCCTTGGGACTTAAAAGAAAATCTGCCTCAGTTACTCAGAAAAAAGCACCTCATGATTTTCATTCTGATCATGAACAGCAGTGGAAGAGTAGCCTGGTCTGGACTAAAGGCTTTGTAAAATAGTTTCTGAGCAAATTATTTCACTTGTGCTAAGCTTTGACTTATTTATCTATGAAAAGTTTTTCAATGGCAGTATTTGATTCAAGAGTTAGTAGGTATGATATATAAAGTTTAGCATTAACATGCGAAACACTAGTCATTATTATTATTTATGAATAATTAGTGACTTATGGGGCTTAATTTTTTTTTTTTTTTTTTAGAGACAAGGTCTCTGTCACCAAGGCTGGAGTGCAGTGGCACAATCATAGTTCACTGTAACCTCAAACTCCTAGACTCAAAGGATCCTCTTGCCTCAGCCTTCTGAGTAGCTGAGACTATAGGCACACATCACCACACCTGGCTAATTTTTCCATATTTTATTTTTTGTAGAGACAGGTCTGCTAACTTGCCCAGGCTGTTCTCAAACTCCTAGCTTCCAGTGATTCTCCCACCTCAGCCTTCCAAAGTGCTGAAATTACAGGCATGAACTATTGTTCTTGGCCATCTAATAGGTATTTTTAAGTTGGTTTAGCTTGATCGGAAGTTTTGAAATGTTGACGAAACCTGTCAGATTCTTCCCCCTTTCGAGATTATGTCCACTTTTGGCCTACAAGTTGGGAATGAAAAAATTATGTTTCTCTCTCTTTGGAGGAGGATGAGTTTAATTCAATAGGTTGCTTTATAATCTCAGCTCTCTGATGAACTGAAAAATATTATTCTTTTGAAGACCTTATCACTTATTCTGGTTGAGGAGGTGGTAGTAACATTCTCCTGCGACTTTTTCTGTCCTAAATCAAAGTAGAGCATTGAGTGGTGAGTGCTACTCACCTGGCCACTGCTGAGAAACTGTTCATGGAAAAAGACATTAGACAGAGAAGTTGGACCACTGCCCAGCTAGGTGAATCACCAAAAGAACTGAGCATCTTTAAAAAGACTTATTTTAAAGATACCTTGAAAATATGTGGGTCAGCTTCTTCAACATTCACTCTATGGTTTCTGGCTAGTGATCAGGTTGTTGAATAAATTTCCTAACAGAGCCCACATCCGGGAACGTTTAATTGTATAAAAATGTACATATCCAAGAAAAATATGATCCTATGGGCCTTGCCATCTGTCTTTCAAAGAGCAGTGGGATTTGCTTTTCTTCTCTTCTTTCCATGTCTTTTCTTTATGATGAAAACAAGGAAAAAAATAAAATATCCAAACCTTAATCGGAAAGCTTTTATTTCATTCGAAATGGCCAATATAGGTAGATTTGTTTTCCCAGTTTTGCTTTGTAGCTGGCACTTGCGGATATGGTTTTCTCAATTTGTTAGCAAACCACCCTGTGTCATCATAAAATGTGAATGAGTGACTGAGTCCACAGCCCTTTGATTGAGGACACGCTTTTTATCTCTAAAGGAAATTTCCTGAGCTGTTTAGTCCTTGAGATTGCTAGCGGTCCTTTAGGATATTAAATGGCAGGGAGTTTATGGCACTTTTATTACTTTGTTAGAATGGTATTATATAATCTGAGCCACGTGTATTCTCCATACCTCTTTGATCTCCTTATTCTCCTGAGCCCCAAATCGAATAATAAAAGGAGCACTTACATTAAAAATAAATAAATTTAACTAGTCTTTATGTCCCCTACTTCTTACTAATCTCCCATTTCCTACCTCAAGAGGATGGCTCTTTGTTCCTCTAATTTACTGTTGAGAGTCAGGTTCTGCTGAGAATAAGTGGGAGTTTAAAATGGCTTACACCTGATGGTATTGTCAGAACTTGCTGGGGTAAGTTGAGAGCTGAATATCCCAGTCTGTCTCAAGGCCTCAATTCTCTTCCCATTTATGGGAGCTGACATTCATTCAAATAGCTGAACTGGAGCATAAAAGTATTTGAATCAAATTAGGGTCAGAGAGAGTAGACCCACCCTTTTATTGAGAACACAGCGGTAGCTGATCATCAATGAATTATAGTTACACTCACATTCTTCCAGGCTCTAATCGATTTTTCTCTGCTCTATTGAGCATGCAAAAATGAAGAGCTCTTGGCCAACACAAGAACAGACCTTAGCATTTCTGGTGTTTATTTCTGATCATCTGGAGTCATTGGCTTAAGGCTAAGTAGATTTTTCTTGGTCCAGTCATGTTAATTGAAGGGGGTATGCACATTACACAGGCAAGAAAAACTACTGCAGGGAGTGGAGAGGGAATGGGAGAGACTTATTTGGTTCTAAAGCAGATGCAGGTTGGAATATTGTCCTAGAAAAATAGGGCCCAGTTTGCATGATAAGAGAAGAGCTGAGGGATAAACATGAGGTCAAGGTAAGAGTGAGCAAGTCCCATTTGTTTAGTCCCAAAGAATCCCCTCACTGTGGGCATCAGCTGGACTGGATAACAGGTCTCAAACCAAAGGCAGTCTGTATTCTCCAAACTAATAGGAAGGCCAGCCTAAAGAGCCATATCCTACGTGAGGCTAATTTGTGTTTCACCATCCCCTTCACACTTGCTTGGTGTCTTTAAGAATCAAAAATATCTGAGTGTCCTTGGCTATTGGCACAATTGTATTTAACCTGCCAATTATTCAGAAAGAAGCAAAGATCGCTGCAGTCTGGACACTGGAGTTATCTTTGACTAGCTGGAAATGAAGCAGGGCAATCAAGCTCAGCTAAATGCCATGTCCTTACTATTAGTCTCGGCCAACAGGCCAGGCCTATTGGTTACCCTTAACTAAGTTGGAAATGTATCTACAAATGCCAGTGAGAATCACATGCATGCGTGCACATGCGTGTGTGTGCGTGCACACACACACACACACACACACACACACACACACACAGAGTGGAAAACCTGTTTGAGCCAGAGCTGTCATTTAAACAGTTTGCTAACATGCAATTTGTTTGCTAAGTGCAATTTGTTTAGGTACCTTTATTATCTCAGTTGGCTTGTACACCCTGGCATGCAATTAAAGGGAGCATAGGATTAATGTCCTTCTTGACAACACCACCAGAGGCATAAGACCAGTAGATAATTTATTGTTAAGAGCACTATCAATCTGAGCATGATTTGTGGCTGGCTTTCCAACTGGGCCATAATCCTCAGGAGAAGCTCCCCACTCCAGCTTGGCAACAAATACATTCCTCACCTTGAAGAGTCTAAACCTCAGACAGCAGCCAAAAGCTAAAGAATCCCATTGCTTCCTCTGAAAGCAGGGGACTTTATGCACAGAAACATACAAGAGCAGGACCAAAGGCAGGGACCACATTGTGTCCACCACACCATTCCTAGCATCTACATTCAGGCTGGCATGTGGCAAGTAGTCACCAATATTTGATAGCTAAATGATTCTAATAAATGAGTGGATGGATGAATGCATGTAAATTCTTTTAAGTTTTAGCCTCAACTTTATTTGCAAACTTTTTGGTAAAGCTCAATTGAAATATTTATACATTACTTACAATATGCAGAGTTTCCTTATCAGGGGCAGGGGGATGCAGGGGGAGTAATATGGAGGTGGCAAGATACACTTTTTTTTTCCATGAAAATGATTATTAGGTTTGCCAGAAGGTCAAAAGCAGTGGTTCTCAAACCTTACTAATTACTGGAAACATTTGAGGAGCTTTAGATAAATACAGATTCACTAGATATTTCTAATTTATAAGTTTATGACTGAAACTGACCCATTTGTCCCATAAAACTGATTTTTATGTTTTCTTTTGAATAAACATGGAAATGGATCCACCTACTCTTGAAACTTGAGAAAGTTGCCTTTGTCTTATCTGAGTTCCTTTCTCAGGAAACCAACTATTCACCCCTCAGATAGTATCAAGGAACTGAAACTCACCATATCGCTGCATCTAGACAATGAGATGCCAGACCCTCACCCATTATAATTGCCTGAGCTTCCTGTTGACCAACTCCTCTTTCTTACCCCTCCCTATTTCCTGTTTTACTGCATGGTTACATTTCTTCACTGCTATATAAATACCTAATTTTAGTCAGTCAAAGAGATGGATTTGAGACTCATCTCCCATCATCTCCTTGGTTGCAGCACCCATTTAAAGCCTTCTTCTCTAGAAATACTCATTGTGTTAGTGATTGATTGGCTTTCTGGGTGGCAAGCAGCAGGACCTAGACCAAACCCCTGATGTTTTGATAACATGATGGGACCCAGTAATCTAGATTTTTAAAAAACGGATTCTAAGACCTTCTTTTAATGAGCCAGGTGTTGGGAGCTACTGGCTTAATGTGTCCCACCTTCCTGGTGAATGTAAGTATGAGCTCATTGCTGCTTCAGATTTCTTTGTTTTTCTTTTCTGGGCAGTGGTATTTTAATATGGACAAGACTAAGGAGAGGGGACTAGGTTGATTTTAAAGTGAAAATTGTGAAATAAGTGCAATTTGTCTTCAATATACTACTTCCTTGTCGATATGGGCTAAATTGTGTTCCCCCGCAAATTCATATGTCAAAGTCCCAACCCCTTTTGAGGGGTTATTACCTCATAATGTGGCTGTATTTGGAGACAGGGTGTTCAAAGAGGTAATTAAAGTTAAGTGAGCTCATTAGGATGGGCCTTATTTTAATGTGACTGGTGTTTTTTTTAGAAGGGGAGGTTAGGACATGAACACATAGAAGGAAGGCCATATGAAGACATGGAAAAAAGCGATCCTTTGCAAGTGAAGGAGAGAAGTCTCAGAAGACACCAACTCTGCCAACTCCTCGATCTCAGTCTTCTACCCTCCAGAATCATGAGAAAACAAATGTGTTGCTTACGTCCCCAACAGCCCCTACACACTAATAAACTCTTTCTGGAACTCTTTCCTCACTCCTTGCCCTCCCCAGCCAGGATCTTGGGTCTCTGAAGTCTCCTCACAGAACTGCTTCATCTGGGGCTATCTCTACTTCCAGGACTCCAAGTTCAGATGCATGCCTTTTATTCAACTCAGAGATCGTCTATCAACTCATGCCACGTAAAGTGCTGTTGCTGGAGCAGGCATGGGGAAGCCGAGAAGATGCTGTTTCAAGGTTCCATTGCACCATCCCAGTGGACCTGTCTGTAAGTCAGTCCCAGTGGAGTTTCCTAGGTGACTTCTATAATCTGATCAACAAATTTCTGTCTGGATTATTGTGGATTTCCTAGCCCAAATTCTTTCTTTAAGAATGATCACCGAAGAGGAGCTCCTTGGGATCATCAATATTTTCATATCTTCGACATATAACAAAGTACTTGATACACAGGCAATGTTCAACACTCTCTTGTTTTCAGAATCAAGGGGATCATCTCGCTTCCTCTCAAACCCTGTTGGTGTCTGAGATCTCATTATGTATTGACATGGCAAGTTCCTTACTTAATGATTAGAACATATAAGGAAACTAAAATACATTACAATTGATTTATATTACAAATATAATGTTGATTATGGTGCTAATAAGGAAATGAGAATTTCTTATTTATAATGTTGGTACAGTCTTCTTTCCATTGGCCTTAGCTCTGACCTATGAAAATCTCACACTTGAAATCCATTTAGCATCATGTATCTTTTTGCACCCTACTAGGGGGTAGGCACTGGGTATACAGTGGTGAACAGATGAGATTCTCGCCCTCATTTAGGTAGTCTAGTAGTGGGGACAGATTAATATCTAAATACAAATACATAACCACAGACTATGAAAAATGCTCTGAAGCAAATGTATGTAAGATTCCACGAGAAAGGCCAACAGAGACATTCTGTTTTAGAATGAAGACTCATAGAAAGGAGCTTTGAAAAGTTGCATTGAAACTAACATCTGACAAATGAGTAGCCATTACCCAGGGGAGAGAAGGGGAAAGAATATTCCACTTGAGAATGCAGCATATGTGGAGACCTTGAAGAAGACCCTAGTCACATCCAGAGCCAGAAGATCCCAATGTGGCTGGGGAGAGGAGTGTGTGGGATTGAGCAAGGGAGGGTGGTAAACAGTGGCACTTTGTACATTTGAAATGATTGTTAGCATTGTTGATATTTTCCCCTCTAGTTTCACCTAAATGGTGAACTGACACCTTAAGAGGATGTGGTTTCTGGTCCTCATACCTTTCTGACCTTTCTGAGTTCTTCTCTGTCAAGCTTGTGCTTGGCTTGAGCCCAGATGGACAACCCTTCCAGTACCCCTAAGAACCTGGGTGTCTGTCCCTGGGGTAGCTTGTCTTGTGTGTCTTAGTATCTTCTTTTCTTCATGTAGCCTTCTGACATAGGAGGTGGGGTTCTCAACTAATAAGAATACATGGATAAACGTATGCTAACCATAGGGGACCAGGCATGAGACTGATGCCTGTAATCCCAGTACTTTGGGAGGCTGAGGCAGGAAGATTGCTTGAGGCTAGGAGTTTGAGGCCAGCCTGGGCAACATAGTGAGATCCTGTCTCTGCAAAATATATAAACATTAGCTGGGCATGTTGGTGCACTGTAGTCCTAGCTACTCAGGAGGCTGAGATGGGAGGATCACTTGATCCCAGGAGTTCAAAGCTGCAGTGAGTTATAAGTGCACCATTACATGCTCTAGCCTGGGTGACAGTGTGAGACTGACTCAAAAAAAGAAAAAGAAAAAAAGAAAAAGAAAAAATATGGTTTGGGTCATACCTTATCTCTTCCTTTGTTAGTTTCCTGCCCTAACAGGGTTTAATCAGGACTTCACTTTCTACCTAAAATACTGTAGCTGTGTCTTCACTCCCATCCTGGACCATAAACTCCTGGAGCAGGATCCAGGGCTGATTCATACCCAGCACCCTCAGTCCCTGCTCCAAGGCTGGGACCGCACCCCTGGGCTGTTTCCCTTCCTCTTAGAAAGCCCTCAGCTCTGCTGTACAATTGCTACAGAGTGGGCACCAGGCAAATCTTGGAACTAATAGTGGAAATCAGAAAAACAAAAACCCACACAAATCTATGCTAAGTATGCATTTTGGCCTAGAGGGGATTTTATTTTACATCACTTTCTGCCTTATTAAAGATATTTAATGGTTTGTGCTACCAGGATCCAGGAAGCTATCTTTCTAGTCATGTTATCGGTTAAAAAAGAAACAGATCAGCCAGGCACAGTGGCTCACACCTGTAATCTCAGCACTTTGGGAGGCTGAGGTGGGTGGATTGCTTGAGGTCAGGAGTTTGAGACCAGCCTGGCCAACATGGTAAAACCCCGTCTCTACTAAAAATACAAAAATCAGCTGGGTGTGGTGGTGTGTGCTTATAATCTCAGCTACTCAGGAGGCTGAGGCAGGAGAATCGCTTGAACCTGGGAGGCAGAGGTTGCAGTGACCTGAGATCGTGCCGCTGTACTCCAGCCTGGGTGACAGAGAGAGACTCCGTCTCAAAAGCAAAACAAAACAGATCACTTAAGAGAGTAATTTGACACTTGATTTTTAGATTGCCCAGGACCTTGAGTCTTTGTGGAATGTTGTTAATTAGTAAGTTGTGCCTTACAAGGGCTGTAGCCTGTTTTGTAACAGTAATCCTTTGGTTTATAGTTTTCTTTGATTCTTTCAGAAATTTATCACTTTTGACAGAGTTGTTCTCTTATTTGAGCTACTGACCTAAATTTATCCCTTTCAAAGGGAAAGGATTGTGTCTTATTCAGTGTCGTGTTCTACGCTTGGCATAGTCCCTGGTGCAAAGAGGTGCTCATAGACGTTTATTTATTTTATTATGGAATTCTGGGATGTGCAGATGCTTCCTGGAATGTTCCTGTTTATATTATGATGTTAATTTCATTGTATTGAAACTTTGAATGTAGCTCATAACCTCAGGGCATCGTAAGGTTTTCTTGTCCAGGTCCTCTGGTAGCACGAGGAGTTTAAACTGGGAGCAGGTACCTTCTCTTCTATACTACACTGGACCGGGAGTTCCCCACTGAGTTTAGACTCTTGGAGAATACAGCCTCTTCGTACTTAGCTTCATAATTATTTGACACAGTTCTGGATATAGGGTAAGTGGTCATCAAATGTTTGTTGAAGGCTGTGAATGAATGTATTACCAGAGAAGCAATTGTACTGGTGCTATGGTTGTGATCCCTAGAACAGTGAGTGGTCAGTTCTGTAGAGATTTGCTTCTTCCTTAGAGTCGGCTTCTGAAACTTCTGTTCTCAGGCGCTGATGATAAGACTGTCTGGAAGAATCCTCCTTGAACATCAAATCAACCTGTCAAAGGGGATCATGTGGCTGTCTTAGGTTGAATTCTCTGCTGCATCTTATATGGGGACAAATAATGTTCTTTTGCTGAGGATGCAGTTTGAAAGGTTCCTCTCTGCCTCAGCAATCTCAGGAAGCATTGGCCATCCCCAGAATCTGTGGCAGAGATACAGACGTCTTGTTTTGAATGCAAACAAATTCCTGTAACCCCTGGGGAAAAACTTTACAGGCAAGGTCAGAACAAGTTATGCCTCCAGTAGAAACTGTCAAGATGCTGTGATTAGAGTGATAAAGAAAGCCCTTGGCACTCTGCGCACCCCAAGAACACCTCCCCTATGCCGTAGAACCTGCAATTCTCATCACTTATCAGACTGAGTAGTCTAAGGAAGATGACACATTTGTTAGTTTACACAGTAGCAGGGATTATTTTAGGTAAGGTACTCATATATTTTTAAAAATTCTGTATTAGATTGCAAGAGTAAGAATCAGCAGGGGGGCACGGCAGTGATCAGAAAGTAGAGCTTAGAATATGGAAGGAGAGAAAGAGCAAGAGGGAGAGAGAGGGAAAAGAAAATGAATTCATGTGGGATGGGGAGAGAGAAAAAGAGAGTAAGAGAGAGTTCATTTTGTGCTGAATCCTAAATGGAGCCCATGGGAATCAGAAAACTAAATATTGATGTCCTCTCTTATACTTCTTTTGTTGTTATTAAATCTTAAGTTAATGTGAGGAAGGGCAGAAGTAAACTAAGTCTTTAAGTTTCGGGTATCAAAACAAAACCTTCAAAATTGGCAAAAATGTTAGCCTTCTGAGGGCGGGAACTTATTTACTGCTGTATCCCTAGTGTCTAGAAAAGTGCCTTGTACTTAGGAGGCCCTGGGCAAATATTTATGAATAAGAAAATGAATAAATTACTACCAAACATTTAAAGAAGAGTTAATATTGGCTGTGGGCAGTGGCTCAAGCCTGTAATCCCAGCACTTTGGGAGGCTGAGTCGGGTGGATCATTTGAGGTCAAGGGTTCAAGATCAGCTTGGCCAACATGGTGAGACCCCGTCTCTACTAAAACTACAAAAATTAGCTGGGCATGGTGGCAGGCATTTTAATCCCAGCTACTTAAGAGGCTGAGGTAAGAGAATTGTTAGAACAGGGAGGTGGAGGTTGCAGTGAGTCTAGATTTTGCCTCTGTACTCCAGCCTGGGCGACAGAGTGAGACTCCATCTCAAAAAAAAAAAAAAATCAGTTCTTCAAAAACTATTCCAAAAAGTAGAATAGGAGGGAACATTTCCCAGTTTATTTTATGAGTCTTGTGTCACTGTAATACCAAACTAAAGACATTGAGAGAAAATAAAACCACAGACTAATATCTCTTGTGAATATAGATGCAAACAAAATACTAGAAAACAGCAACATATACAAAGAATTAAGCATACGAAGAAAGTAGGATTTATCCTAAGGATGTAGGGTTGGTTTAACATTTGAAATCAATGAATTTAATACACCATATCAATATGATAAAAAACAACCAAAAATTGTCTCAATAGAGAAAGTATTTGACAAAATCCTACATGCTTTCTTGATTAAAAAACAGTCAACAAATCAGGAATAGAAGTAACTTCCTCAACCTGCTAAAAGACATCCACAAAAACTGACAGGGCTATATTGTTCTCATCATTTCTATTTAACATGGTGCTGGAGGGTCTAGCCAGGGCAATTCATCAAGAAAATAAAATAAATGGCATCCAGATGGGAAACAAGGAAATAAAACTATCTCTAGTCACAGACAACCTAATTATGTATGTAGAAAATTTTAAGATATCCTCAAAAACACTTGAAAAACTAATGCATGAGTTCATCAAGATTTCAGAATATCATATCAATATGTAAAGATTAATTATATTTCTATACACTTGCAACAAACAATCTTGAAAGTAAAACAATTTCATTTATAATAGCATCAGAAAGAATAAAATACTTAGGAATAAATTTAACAAAGAAGTGCAAAGCTTCTATGCTCTGGAAACTACAAAATGTTGTTGAAATAAATTGAGTAAGATTTCAATAAATTGAAAGAGATCCCATTTCCATAGACTGGGATATTGTTAAGATGGAAGTCCTCTGCAAATTGATCTGCAGATTTAATACAATTCCAGCTGGCTTCTTTGTAGAACTTGACATACTGAGTCTAAATTTCAGAACTGCAAGGGACTCAGAATAGCTAAAATAATCTTGAAAAAGAACAAAGTAGGAGAACTCACACTTCCTGATTTCAAACTTCTTATAAACTAATGGTAGTAATCAAGAGAGTACTGCCACAATTGAGTAGAACTGAGAGACCAGAAATTAGACCAATGCATCTATAGTTAACTGATTTTCAACAAGGGTGCCAAGATCATTCAATAAGGAAAGAAAAGTCTTTTCAATAAATGGCGCTAGGGCAATTGGCTATCCACATGTGAAACAATGAAGTTGGACCCTTGCCTTACACTAGGTAGAGATGTTAACTCAAAATGGATCAAAGACCTGGAGCTAAAATTATACAACTTTTAGAAGAGAACATAGAGATAAATTGTCAAGACCTTCAATTTGGCAGTTGCCCAGTGGAGCAAAAGCACAGTCAAATAAAAAATATCAGTTGGGTTTCATCAATATCAAAAGCTTTCATACTCCAAAGGACACTATCAAGAAATTGAAAAGACCACCTGCAGTATGAGAGCAAAGTTTTGAAAGTTATATATCTGATAACAGAGTTGTATCTAGCACCTATAAAAACCTCATACCATTCAAGAACAAAAAGAGAACTAACTCAAAAAATGGGCAGAGGACATGAATAGACATTTCTCTGTTTATACAAATGGCCAGTAGCACATAAAAAGATACTTGACATCATTAGACATTGTGGAAATACAAATCAAGACCACATTGAATCACTTCATAAACACTAGAATGTCTGTAACAAAAAAGTCACATAAAAACAAGTGTTGGTGAGGATATGGAGAAATTGGAACCCTTTTATGTTGCTGGTGGAAATGTGAACTGGTGCAGCCACTTTGGAAAACAGTCTGACAGCTCCTCAAAATATTAAATATAGAGTTACTCAATGACTCTGCATTCCAGTTCCAGGTATATATCCAGGAGGAATAAAAACATGTCCACATGAAAATTTATACCTAAATGTTCATTGCAGCATTATTTATAGTAGCTGAAATAGCCAAAACTTTGAAACAACCCTAGTGTCCATCAATTGGTGAATGAATAAAGAAATGTGGTAGATCTGTACAATGAAATATATGTGGCTAAAAAAAGGTTCATAAAAATCACTGATACATACTACAACATGAATAAATCTTGAAAACATGATGCTTGATGAAAGAAGTTAGTCATGAAAGATGGCAAAGTATCACTGCATTTGTATGAATGTCTAGAACAGGTAATCTAACGAGACATGGGAAATGAATGGTTGGTTATGGAAAAGGCTGATGGCAGGGTTCAGAAGTAGTAGTGAAACAGTATGAGGTTTCTTTTTGGAGTGACAGAAATTCTAAAATTGTGGTAATGCTTGTACAACTCTGTGAATATACTAAAAACCACTTAATTATACACGTTAAATGGGTAAATTATACCATAGGTGAATTATATCTCAATAAAGCTGTTACCAAAAAAGACTATCCATCAATAACTTGAGAGTTTGAGCATTTAAACAGTCCATTATAAAAATAACTATGTAAAGAATACCCCAAGTTCTAAAATTAATCAATAAAACCTTTAGACCTCACAAAAGATTTTACTTTTTTTAGATTAAGTTCATTAGGGTTGAGCATTTCAGACTGCTTTGATTTACTCGGAAGTCCTACCCAGCTCTCAGATTCTGCAGAGCTATGTTTTAAGGAGGAACTTCTTATCAACCAGTATTGGCACAAGTAAAACAACATGATTCATTTATATACATTTCCAACTGGTAGAGTAGCATTGGATGACACTGTGACAAGCTCTCTAATTCCTATAAAGCTGAGATCCCTGGTGGCCTAGGCTTAGCACAGTGTGGCATGCACAAGAACAGCAACCTGACATTTAACAGCAATTTTTGAAATATAATTTTACTACTATGAATAATTCCCTAGATCATTCTCAATACGGAGCAAGCTTATTAAAATCTTTTTTCCACTTGCCTGTCTTTTGCAGCAACTCATGAACACAGCAGTTACTCTTGCAGCTTTGTCCTCCCTTATCTGAACTCAGTCCTCCTTTCCCCTTTCAAAACTCTTTCCAACTCTGTCCTGGTGGCTCCTGTTTTATTTTATTTTTTATTTTTTACTTTTTCCCATGCCATCTCATCTTCTGTATCTAGTCTATACTCATTGGCTCCAAATTATCTTCCATTTCCTGTGTAAATTAACTCAGCTCATTTTGGTGCCTGTTAATGTCCCTCCTGCCACTTATAACCCCATTTTCATACATCCAAGGAAGGTCACAAAGATGGAATTCACCTTAACATGCAAAAGAGGGGAAGTCGCTGTAATGTCACTTTTCTGGTGACACCGCCCAAAACATCTACAAATTAGAAGTGACAGGTCAAGGCCAGAGGTAGAGGCACCTATGGGAAGAGGAAATGGGCATCACCTGGTGCTTTCTGGAATCTTCTATTTGCCAGGGCAGCCAGAACTTCAGTTGCAAGTAGGGGAAAGATGGCTTAGTTCTCTGTGTACTCAGTCACTGTCAACCAAATTTGAAGAGAGATCACTTAAAATCGTGGAAGCCATGGCTCCTCCATTCACACTAATCATCTTTGGAGATTTGACCCCAAACCTTTAAGGTCCATAAAATTTAAAGGCATCTTAAAGTTCTAGAAGAATCCAAAATGACTTATTTAAAACAGAGGCCTGAGGATGATGCTTCAAATGCCAACATAAAAACAGGCTGAAAGGGATAAGAAATCATTAATTCCAGGAGCATTCAGGCTGCTTTTCAGGTGGTCAGTAGCATTTATTGAGTGAGTGTCCGCTGTGTATCAAGCACCAAATTAGCCTTTAAATTGCATGTTCTGCAAAGAGAACTCTCTCTTACCCCTCCCGCCACCATAAGTATATCTTTCTCTGCAAACAAACTAATTCTGGGCTTTCTATGGCATTTTGGATCTCTCTGAACATCAGTTAAAGAGATTAGTGCTCTAATTTCATGTACATATAGGAGGCAGAGAATGTTCTCCTTGGTTCCTCTGCTTATTCTCCTCTTAAGCTGGTTAGAAAAATTTGGTCAAAGATAAAATCCACACTGGGATGGCCCAGGTTGACTTTAGAAGATTTGCATGATTAAAAATGATTTTCTGATGTGCCATCTATTTCTTTGGTTTTATAAGAGAAATCTTTCTACTTTGGTATCTTTCTTTGAGAAAAGACAATAGGTATCCTGTGAAGATATGTGGGCATCACTGTTTAAAGTGTCAGTGGAGTTCTCTAAGGGAAGATGCCAGGAACGTGCAATCTGTTAATGAGTCTAGAGTCATTTGACATCTGCACTCATTGAGAGAATAACTTTTACAAGGGCCGAGGAACCAGCTATTCTGATTTGAACTCTTTTTTTGTATGTGACCTCTATTTTCTTTTCCCAGCTCACCTTTTTCTACTTTTGAATTTGTTAGCACCAGTGAGTAAAGGTTAAAGGAGAGGGAAAGAACAGCAAGTCTTGCTTAGTCATACTCCACTGAAATGTTCTGGGGAATCTGATATGAAACAAATAACAGAGTTTCTAAAAAAGAATCTGTGACTTCTACGCTTTCTGTGTATGGGTAATGAAGAGCAGTAACAAGTAGCAAGATGGAAGACTGTGACTTCTCATCTGCTTGTGCCCATGGCTGGCTGTTCCTCCCAGGCACCCTCTTGTACCCTGAGTTTCCACTTCCATTCTTTGTAAATTGAAATGCATCCTGTCTGACCTTGGCTAACTTTAGAAAGGCAGGCTTGGCTGAAGATGACTTTCTGAGTAGGAGTCTCCACCATCACCCTCATGTTCAAGTCCGGTAGTCTTGCTTTCTTATCAAAATACAAGGCAAAGTCTTATCTGCAACCCAGGAGAGAGACTGTCTTTATAGGTAGGATTCACAACTGCAGACTAGGTATCAAGTTCCATCTTTTCTTTGAACCTCCTCAGCTGCCTTAACAAGATAAGATTCTATATATTTGTAAACTCCAGGTCCAAGATAGGGGCTGGTAAATTGCGCCTTTCTAACATTGCCATGGATTTTGAGCTTGATTGGATGTATATCTAATAAATGAATGGCATTAAGTTTTCAGGTCTGAAAAAGTAGGTGCTGCAGGAAATAAATAGCTGAGAAAATAGGACATTCTTTTTAAATGGCCTTCAGGAATTTACTTGTAAAATGTGAGGATTCTAAAAGAAGAAACTTCTTAAATTTGTAAAATAAAAAGCATTATTACTTCTGGCAACTGAATAAAGAGTGCTCTGAATCAGGAGTTATCTGGAAGAGGTTGCACATGAATTCATTCTGCATCCAGTGGGGTATAGGCAGCACAGTAACCAGAAAGTGCGCTGCAATCATTGCATGATATCTTATGTTGCTAAGGTGAGGATGATACCTTTAAGTTAGTTTTTGTATTGTGGGGGTTAGGGAAAAGGAGGAAAGGTGGGAAGAGGTAATGAAATGGTTGTGGCTAGGTGCAATGGCTCACGCCTGTAATCCCAGCACTTTGGGAAGCTGAGGTGGGTGGATTACCTGAGGTCAGGAGTTCGAGACCAGCCTGGCCAACATGGTGAAAGCCTGTCTCCACTAAAAAACACAAAAATTAGCTGGGTGTGGTGGCGCACACCTATAATCCTAGCTACTCGGGAGGCTGAGGCAGGAGAATAGATTGAACCCAGGAAATAGAGGTTGCAGTGAGCTGAGATCCTGCCACTGCACTACAGCTGGGAGACCGAGAGAGTCCATCTCAAAAAAAAAATGGTTGTAAGCCTTTCAAATGTGCGGCTGTTCACTGTGGTTCAGATGTGTGGGGTTGCTGCTGGGAAGGCTGGGACAGAGGAGAAAACTTCACTGAAATTGTGACTGCCCAAGTGTGTTTCCAATCCCTATAATTGCCTGAAAGTTCTGAAGCAATTTTTCATAAAACATATTGTTTCTGACAATTGCTGTTTTAATTTTCCATTCTTTGCCTAGCGCATGGCTGTGAACGTTGCTTAATAGCTACTTATTGTTGCTAAGAATGAACAGCACAGTAGACTCTCTACACTACCACTTTCTGGATTGTCAAGAAATTTGATTCTTCTCAGTTTTATTATAGCTATTGCCTGGATTCACTGTAGCCATTGGGTATGAATTCTTGAGCATTTATTTGGGAGATTACAATTAATAAGGCATGGCCTGGATTCTCAGGAGCTAGTCATCTAGCAGGGAGGGCAAGGAAATTGACATCTCAGTGCTTTAGCACGGGAGCAAGTGCTGTGCTGAGGTGTGGATACAGTACTACTACAGGTAGAAGGCACAGAGGAGGAGGTTCTCAAAGACCTTTATTCCGAGGAGGTTTAAGGACAGGTGCCCTCTGTAGAGAACAGTCACGTGTGAATACCAGGGTCTTCAGGAAATCACATTTCCACATCAGGAAACATAATGCTAGAATTTTAGCTTTTTTACAGAGGGTACCTTGGACTCAGATTTAAAGTGCGAAAAGATTATTGAGTCACCACTTATTTCAATACATGTTTCTTAGATACACTAACCACACGCAAGAAGTCCTCTCCATACTCCAGAACCTTCCATTCACCCCACCTTAGCCACAGTGGGTTAACAAATTAAATACTCAGCACGTAATGACCACTGCATCAGTGATAGATTGTATCCTGCCAAACCGAAGAATTATGACCTTGCAGCTGGAGATGCTGTTTTGTTTCTTCCTCAGTATCACCTGTTATTTTTTTCACTTTTTAATAATAGACATTCTGACTGGTGTGAGATGGTATCTCACTGTGGTTTTGATTTGCATTTCTCTAATAATCAGTGATGCTGAGCTTTTATTCATATGTTTGTTAGCCGCATGTATATCTTTTTTGAAAAGCGTCTGTCCATGTCCTTTGCCTACTTTTTAATGGAGTTGTTTTTCTCCTGTAAATTTGTTTAAGTGCCTTATCGATGCTGGATATTAGACCTTGGTCAGATGCGTAGCTTGCAAAAATTTTCTCCTATTCTGTAGGTTGTTCACTCTTCATAGTTTGTTTTGCTGTGCAGAAACTCCTTAGTTTAATTAGCTCCCATTTGTCAATTTTTGCTTTTGTTGCTATTGCTTTTGGCATCTTCGTCATGAAATCTTCGCCCATGCCTGTGGCCTTCCGGTATTGCCTGGGTTGTCTTCTGGGGTTTTTGTAGCCTTAGATTTTACATGTAAGTCTTTAATCCACCTTAAGTTGATTTTTGTATATGGTATAAGGACAGGGTCAAGTTTCAATCTTCTCCATATGGCTAGCCAGTTATGCCAGAACCATTTATTGCATAGGAAATCCTTTCCCCATTGCTTGGTCTTGTCAACTTTGTCAAAGATCAGATAGTTAAAGATATGCAGCCTTATTTCTTGACTTGCTATTCTGTTCCTTTGGTCTATGCGTCTGTTTTTGTACCAGTAACATGTTGTTTTGGAGACTGTAGCCGTGTAATATAATTTGAAGTCAGGTAGCATGATGCCTCCAGCTTTGTTCTTTTTGCTTAGGATTGCCTTGGCTATTGAAGTTCTATTTTTGGTTCCATATGAATTTTAAAATAGTTTTTTCTAGTTCTGTGAAGAATGTCATTGGTAGTTTGATAGGAATAACAATGAATCTATAAATTTCTTTGGGCAGTATGGACATTTTAATGATATTGATTCTTCCTATCCATGAGCATGGAATGTTTTCCATTTGTGTCATCTCTGACTTCCTTGAGCAGTGTTTTGTAGTTCTTCTTGTCTCTCCTTGTCTTTCACCTCCCTGGTTAGCTGTATTCCTAGGTATTTTATTCTTTGGTGGCAATCGCGAATGGGATTGCGTTCCTGGTTTGGTTCTTGGCTTGATTATTGTTGGTGTATCGGAATGCTAGTGATTTTTGTACATTGATTTTGTATCCTGAGACTTTGCTAAAGTTGTTTATCAGCTTAAGGCACTTTTAGACTGAGGCAATGGGGTGTTCTAGATATAGGATCATGCTGACTACAAACAGGGATACTTTGACTTCTCTCTTCCTATTTGGATGCCCTTTATTTCTCTCTCTTGCCTGACTGCTCTGGCCAGGACTTCCAAAAGCCATGTTGAATAGAAGTGGTGAGAGAGTACATCCTTGTTTTCCAGCTTTTGCCCATTTAGTATGATGTTGACTGTGGGTTTGTCATAGATAGCTCTTATTATTTTTAGGTATATTCCTTCAATACCTAGTTTGTTGAGAGATTTTAACAGAAAAGGGCGTAGAATTTTATTGAAAGCCTTTTCTGTATCTGTTGAAATAATCATGTGGTTTTGTCTTTCTATATGAGATGAATCACATTTATTGATTTGAATATGTCAAACCAATCTTGCATCATAGGGATAAAGCCTACTTGATCATGGTGGATAAGCTTTTTGCTGTGCTGTTGGATTTGATTAACCAGTATTTTGTTGAGGATTTTTGCATAGGGTTCATCATGGACATTGGCCTGAAATTTTCTTGGTGGCAGCTCTTCCCCCTGGCTGTGTCTAGTTGGCCATCTTGCCCTCTCTCTCTACTTATTGGTTGGTCTTTCAACAAACACTTACTGAACAATATCAGGCAGTGTAATTACTAATTTTATGTGCCAGCTTGACTGGACCACAGGGTGAGCAGATATTTGGTTAGACAATATTCTGACCAAATACTGTTGTTTCTCTGAGGGTGTTTCTGGATGAAACAACATTAAAAATTTTTAAATTTTATTTTTATTCCTTTTTAAATGTCTATAAATATATGATGTACAAGTGCAATTCTGTTGTATGTATAGATTGCAGAGTGGTGACATCAGGGTTTTTAGGGTATCCATCACTCAAATAATGTACATTGTACCCAGTAAGTGAGATTACCATCGGAGTAGTAGACTGAGGAAAGGAAAGTATTCCCCCTGATGTGGATGGACCTTTCCTAAGCTGTTGAAAGCCTACATGGAACTGCTGAAGCACACATGGAGACAGGCACCCTGGCACCCACTAGCACCCTGCCAGAGCCATTGAGCATGCATCCCACCACACTGCCACTGCTGCTGCTGCAGGCACATGCAGCAAGGATGGATCCCACTACGCCCACAATGCAAAATGCTTTGGCTGACACCACCCATCAGAGCGAGTGACCAGCAGGCTGGAATAAGAATAAGAAGAATTCTTTCTCTCTGTCTGATTGTCTTCCAGCTGGGATATCAATCTTCTCCTGGCTTCTGACGCAGGTTCTGACTGGAATGATTACCATCAGCTCTCCTGGGTCTGGACTTCTCAGCCTTCATAATCATGTGAGCCAATTTCTTACAACAGATCTCTCTCTCTTTTTGCATGCACATGCACGCGCGTGCACACACACACGCACACACACACTCACACAGCTTATTGGTTCTGTTTCTCTGAAAACCTTGACTAACACAAGACTTATTCTAGGCACCAAGATAAAGTGAATAAGACATAAGGCCCCTGGTCTCACTGACCTTAGTTCTTATAATAAACACAGCAAACAAACAAATGAGCAAGTATGATACCAAATCATGCACAAGCCTGTGCAGAGAACAAAAACAAGATAACATGGTGGTAAGTGACTGGATGGCTCTTTTAGATTGGGTGGTCATGGAGTCTTTCTGAGGAGGTAACATTTACGCTGAGATTTGATGACAAAAAATTAGCCTGCTAGAGGAACTGGGGGTAAAACCTTCTGAGCAGAGAGAACAGTAAGTGCAAAGGCTCCGAGGTGGGAACAGGTGTGGTGTGAATAGCAAAGGCGAAAGTGACTAGTAGAATCTAGTGAAAAACAGGCAAGGGGGTAGAAAATGAGGCCAAAGATTTGTGAGAGTCCAGGTAATGTAGAGTTCTCTGAACTATAAGCCAGAGAGAGTTTGAATTTTATTGTAATGATAATGAAAAGCCATTGACAAGTTAGGTTCTAGGTAGTAATAGGATCTAATCTGAATTTTTAAAATATCACTCTGGCTGCTGTATAAGGGCTGAATCATAGGACTTGCAAAATGATAGTGAGTCCATTTTTTCCATTACTCTCTGCTTCTCCACAACCCTACTAAAATTTAAATTTAAATAAAAAGGTAAAACCCATAAGTACAATGAGAATTAAAGTGGACGTGATAGCAACACTAATTTAGACGGTGTGAAACAGATGAATGAGTCCTATCTGATTTGTCAGCTACAAGAAATTATCTGACTTGTCAGGTATAAGGTGACAATGGAAGAAACAGAGGAACATCTGATTACATTGCAGATATCTTCCCCTCCAAAGCTCTTGCAAAGGCTCAGGAATCATGAAGATCAGGTGCCTCTGGAAATGAGATTGCGGTGAAGGCTGAAGCATTGGTTGATGGTCAGTTTAAGAAGCACATAGACTTTCAAACTGATTACCTCACTCCACGCAGTTGGTGAATGTCCCTCCTGCCCCCTTCAGAAGAATGAAGATTTGTTCTTCAAAGAGGGTGAAAAGTGAGGGTCCCTAGACTGGAGTTACCCTGGCACAGTGAGAGAAGAGGATCAATAAAAACAGGGGAATCAAATGAAAGTTTACATAGCATATAAATTCTTAGAAAGTTCTCAGCAAAACTTATAACCCTCTGGCAGGATATTGGAAAAGCTTTTTCTGGGGAAACTGTATTAGTCTAAGAAAAGAAGTTCAGATGTGACGTGGGGATTCCCAAGGAAATAGTCTGAATAGATAACCTGGTGGGGAGGTCTATAGTTATGTGCACAGTTAACCAGCTTCTTAGCCCCTCACTTAAATATTCACAGACTGCCAAGGATCACCAGACATTTGGGCTCTATTTTTATATTAAAAGTTAATAAAGCCAAACAAATGCACAAACAAACAGAACAAAGTGTCATGGAGGAGATTTCCCTATAAGAAAAAGAAAATGTAAAATCAGACAAAAAGTTATTTATACTAATTTTCCTGAAAAGATAAAAGAAGATATTGCATCTATAAATCAAGGATAGCCTGCTAGAAAATAGAAATATTTAGAAAACAAAAGGATCTTGGAACCTAACCCCCACCATAGCTGTGATTAAAAACATAACACAACAAAACAAAAATCAACTCAGTGGAATGATTCAAAGAAAAAAGCTGAAGAAATCTTCCTGGAAATATAGCAAACAAAAAAATTAGGCCAGCTACAGTAACCCACCCCTATAATCCCAGCACTTTGGGAGGCTAAGGCAGGCAAATCACTTGAGGCCAGGAGTTCAAGATCAGCCTGACCATCATGGTGAAACCTTGTCCCTACTAAAAATACAAATATTAGACACTCATGGTGGTACACACCTATAGTCCTAGCTACTTGGGAGGCTGAGGCATGAGAATTGCTTGAACCTGGGAGGTGGAGGCTGCAGTGAGCCAAGGTTGCACTACTGCACTCCAGCCTGGGTGACAGAGAAAACGCTGTCAAAAAAAAGATTAAAGACAAAAAGAAAAAAGTTAAGAAAATCTGAAGACCAGAAATTCCAAAACTTAAATAACATGAATTAATCAAAGAAGTCAGGGAAAAGAAAAGAAAAAAAATCAAGAAACAGTTTCAGAAAATAATCCAGAACTAAAGTACAGAAATCTTCAGATTTAATGGGTTCTCTGAATGCCCAAGCATGGATGAAAACAGACTAACATCCATCGTGAAATATCAGCCTACTGAGGAACAAAGAGATGATTCTGAAAGCTTCCAGAGGATAAAAACAAAAACAAAAACATCAAGACAATTGTTAACTCCAGGGAAAAGAAAAAGTTGCCAGGTCAGAGTCAGCAGAGGGAGGAGCCAGAGTGAGCTGAAGCAGTTCAGCTCTAAAACCCAAGCCCTGATCCCTCTCATCTTTGCAGGCAAAGATGAGGAAAAAAGTTTTCTGAGGAAGAAAGGTAACCATTGTATACTGCATGGATTAGCAGTAAACAGTGTTAACTGCTTCTTAGGAGGACTTACTGGTATTTGGGAAATATTTTGTACAGCAATGTTCTGCATATTGCAGAATTTATAGCATCCCTGACCCTCACCAACTAAATACCACTGATGCAGTTTCTCCTCCTACCCCAATACTCTGACAAACCAAAATGCTGCCCCACACCTCAAATTTCCTCTTAAGGGACATTACTGAGACAGATTGAAAATCACTGGTTTACAGAGTAATAATAATATAAATCCTGATTATGAAATCAAAATTAGTAGATTGTGAAGATAGGGTAACTAAGAGGTTCATAGTCAGAGAACAAAAGCCACACCCTTATTCTTCACAGCAGCAAGTCAATAGATAATGCCAAAAACTTGACTAGTCATGATTTATTCAGAGATATGGAGGTAAATATAATGGATTAGTTAAACAAGTGGAAGGTGGCTATTTTCAGAGAGGGGGAAATAGGATGGTAAATTGTCATATGTAAATTTTCAGTGCCACAAAGAATTGTACTGGGACAAAGGGTCTCTCAGCAAAGCAATGTTTTACTTCCTGCAGAAAGGGTACCACCATTCGCAATCTTGCCATGAGAGTACAATGAACAAAGAAAAGCAGACATATTTATCCCTTATGCATTTGGGGTTGTCCCTTACTGCTGTGTCTGATTTTCGTTGGTTGGAGCCAGACCTCACAATAACTAAAACCCAATTCGCTAACAACCTAAAACTTTTCTAAAAGCAATGGAGAACAAAAAGGAAGTCCAAATCAGGAGAGGGCATAGGCTGTGAGCTGGGACATTCCTGAAAGCATGTCCAGCACAGGTATCTTAGTTAAAGTACAAGGATATGGAATGCACTACGTGCCTGTGAGCATGTCTAACAGCTACATAGGATAGGGCTTAACAAACAGTTATTAACACACTTATGATTTATTCTTTAACAAAAAGCATCGGAAAGTATAATTCTGATTAAATTGAAAATGAGATTGGGGTAGCACTGGAAGCATGGAAGCTACTTAGGGAGATCAATTTTTATCTATCATCTATCTATTATCTTTCTACTTACCTATCTCTCTCTCACGCGCTCTTTTTTTGTTTTTGTTTTTTGAGATGGAGTCTTACTCTGTTGCCCAGGCTGGAGTGCAGTGGCGCAATCTCAGCTTACTGCAACCTCCACCTCCCAGGTTTAAGTGATTCTTGGGCCTCAGCCTCCCAAGTAGCTGGGATTACAGGCATGCACCACCATGCCTGGCTAGTTTTTGTATTTTCAATAAAGATGGGGTTTCTCCATGTTGGCCAGGCTGGTCTCGAACTCCTGACCTCAGATGATTCACTCACCTCAGCCTCCCAAAGTGCTACCTACCTCTCTCTATACCATCCAGCCAGCCAGCCAGCCAGCCAGCCAGCCAGCCATGTACTCATTTTACAAAAGGTGAAAATGTGGCTTAGCAGGCTTAGAGAGGTTAGTAAGTAGTTCCAGGTCAGAGTCAGCAGAGGGAGGAGCCAGAGTGAGCTGAAGCAGTTCAGCTCTAAAACCCAAGCCCTGATCCCTCTCATCTTTGCAGGCAGAAGAGCAAGTGAAAGGAAATGGTGAAGGGAGTAGGCAGCAGACATGAGGGAACATTAGGTGTTCTCTGAAGAGCGCCTCTACCTTTGAGACTGGTGTTGCTGGCTGACCTTGCGGTAGATGTGATTTAAAGAGCTCTCTGCTCACAGACAGCTGCAGAAAAGTACATGAATGAAGGGAGCCCTGGTTCAAGCTGTTCTAGACAGGCACTCCCAGAACTACTAAGAGAAGAAAGGGAGCTAGCACCAAGTCCCTGGCTTTAAATGCCACCTTCTCAGAGGGACTTCTGTCCAAGGCCTAAACAGTTGCACACTTCAGATGACTGATCCCCGGGGTACTGTCTCCAACAGCAGGTTTAGTGTATTTAGAACATCTCCACTGGTGTTTTCTTTTGTAATTTCAGAATTATCCTATATAGTATTTCTCTAGGAATTTATTTGAAAATAATCTCACCTCAAGAATAGTTTGGTTTTGTGTTTCAGCTTTTGCTTTTTTTCTTGACACAAGGGAAATATTATCCCTTTCCCTAAGCATCCCATTTTTTAACGCTACCCTGTTTGTCACATCAGATATTTTATATATACATTATTGTTATTTTATTTATTTATTTATTTTGAGATGGAGTCTTGCTGTGTTGCCCAGGCTGGAGTAAAATGGCATGGTCTCAGCTCACTGTAACCTCTGCCTCCAAGGTTCTAATGATTCTCCTGTCTCAGCCTCCCAAGTAGCTTGGATTATAGCCAGCCACCATGCCTGGCTAATTTTTGTATCTTTAGTAGAGACAGGGTTTCACCATATTGGCCAGGCTGGTCTCAAACTCCTGACCTCAAGTGATCCACCCACCTCGGCCTCCCAAAGTGCTGGGATTATGGGTGCGAATCACCATGCCTGGCCGACATTATTGTCATTTTTATAAAAATATAATCTTTTCTCTTTGAAGAAAGTTGGAAAAAGATAAGAAAATTACAAATAAGGCCAGGCACGGTGGCTCACGCCTATAATTCCAGCACTTTGGGAGGCCGAGGTGGGCAGATTACCAGGTCAGGAGTTCGAGACCAGCCTGGCCAACATGGTGAAACTCTGTCTCTACCAAAAATAGAAAAAATTAGCCAGGGGTGGTGGCACAATCCCAGCTACTCAGGAGGCTGAGGCTGAAGAACTGCTTGAACCCAGAAGGCAAAGGCTGCAGGGAGCCGAGACTGCACCACTGCACTCAAGCCTGGGTGACAGAGTGAGACTCCGTCTCAACAACAACAGCAATAGAAAAAAAAAAATTACAAATAAGAAAGCAGAAGCCACCCAAATTCTACCACCTAGAGACAACCACTACTTATAATTATGTGGATACGAGCCTCTTTATGCGCATGAGAACTCCTTGAGGGTGTGGTCAAGAGTTTCATCTACAATTCTCCAGGCCCAGCCCAGCTGACACTTAAGGCATGTTTGCTAATGCTTCAGTTAGGCGTGCAGTATTTAAATAAAAAATATATTTAAAAATGTAAAAAAGAGCTAGCCTACTTGCATAGAGATGAGGAATCTTTGAAAAACCTTAGCACTTTGGGAGGCTGAGGCAGGCGGGTCATGAGGTCAGAAGATCGAGACCAGTCTGGCCAACATGGTGAAACCCCATCTCTACTAAAATACAAAAATTAGCTGGGTGTCATGGCACGCAGCTGTAGTCCCAGCTCCTCTGGAGGCTGAGGCAGGAGAATCGCTTGAACTGGGAGGCAGAGGTTGCAGTGAGCCGAGGTCGCACCACTGCACTGCAGCCTGGTCACAGAGCAAGACTCTATCTCAAAAAAAAAAAAAAAAAGTCTATATATCAGTTGTGAGTTACTAGCACATTTTCAAGATCTTTTCCAGGTCCTCCACAGTCTCGTTCCTTTTCCTGAGCTTATTCCCTATGATGGGGCAACATTCTCTTTAGCGTCTCATGGAGCACGAGCTCACTGGGCTCACTCCCACCTTTGAGGGCCCCCCTTGTCTAGAATGTTCTTTCCTCATGCTGTTTTGCATATCTACAGCCTATCCATTCTTCTTGTTTCAGCTTAAGTTCAATCTTCTTTCTAGTCATCCCTATTACTTGGCTTCATTTATTTCTCTTTCTCTTCTGCATTCTGCAGCCCATACAACCTATAGCTTAGCTCTTCCTTGTGGGCTGACTTGAATCATATACCATCATCATTGCACCGAGGTTTGCCTTCCTTCTTAGTAGAGGGCTAGGCACAAGGTAGAAAGGCAATAAAAATAAATGTATATTTTAGAGCATTTACTCAGAACCATTGCAAACAGCTAATCCTAGGTTTGGGAGGTATTTTCTCTTTTTTTTCAGATGGAGTCTTGCTCTGTTGCCCAGGCTGCAGTGCAATGGCACAATCTTGGCTCATTGTAAATTGCCTCCCAGGTTCAAGTGATTCTCCTAGCTCGGCCTCTGGAGTAGCTGGGATTACAGGCGTCCACCACCATGCCTGGCTTTGTTTTTTTTTTTTTTTTTTTTTTTTTTTTATTTTTATTAGATATTATTTTTCACCATGTTGGCCAGGCTGATCTTGAACTCCTGACCTCAGGTGATTCACCTGCCTTGGCCTCCCAAAATGCTGGGATTACAGGCCTGAGCCATCTTGCTTGGTCGAGAGGTAGTTTCTAGGTAATTCTGAGATGGGCTCCAAAAATGTTCTTTAAAGGAAGTAGAATTCCAGCTACTGGGCTTTGGGGTGATTTTTTTTGGATAAAGTACAAAAGAGATATGAAATATAGAGCTGGATTCAGAAGGCTGAGATGGGAAGACTGCTTGAGCCCAGGAATTCGAGGCTGCAGTGAGCTATGATCCTGTCACTGCACTCTAGCCTGGGCAACATAATGAGACCCTATTGCTACAAGAAATTTTCTAAAAATTAACCAGGCATGGTGACCCACGCCTGTAGTCCTAGCTACTTGGAAGACTGAGGTGGGATGATCACGTGAGCCCAGAAGTTCAAGGCTGCAGTGAGCTATGATCGTACCACTGCACTCCAGCCAGGGCAACAGAGCAAGACTTTGTTTCTTAAAAAAAAAAAAAAAAAAAAAAAAATGGACGGAGCATGGGTTATCACCTGTCTGACTTGAAAAGGGCAGCTCAGGCGGGGTGCATTGGCTCATGTGTATAATCCCAGCACTCTGGGAGGCCGAGGTGGGCAGATCATGAGGTCAGGAGATCGAGATCATCCAGGCTAACACAGTGAAACCCCGTCTCTACTAAAAATACAAAAAATTAGTGGAGTGTGGTGGCGGGCGCCTGCAGTCCCAGCTACTAGGGAGATGGCGTCATTGCACTCTAGCTGGGCAACAGACTAAGACTCTGTCTCACAAAAATAAAAAATAAAGGACAGCTCACCTTCTGGAATCACTAAGCACATAAGAGGATGAGAGAGCTGTCAAGAAAGTGGGAGAAAAGCACAATAATGCAATCCAATTTAAGACTTTGTACACAGAAATGTTTCCTTCAACTCTTAGAAAACAACTCCCACAGGAGCAGATATTTCTTTTTTTTTTTTTTTTTTTTTTTTTTTTTTTTTTTTTTTGTCAATGTGGTTG
>CAUYQU010082800.1:0-50203 GCA_963574635.1 Cheracebus regulus | reverse complement strand
TCCCATTACTGGGTATATATCCAAAGGATTATAAATTGTTCTACTATAAGGACACATGCATACGAATGTTCATTGCAGCACTGTTTACAATAGCAAAGACCTGGAACCAGCCCAAATGCCCATCGATGATAGACTGGACAGGGAAAATGTGGCACATATACACCATGGAATATTATGCAGCCATAAAAAACAATGAGTTAGTGTCCTTTGTGGGGACATGAATGAACCTGGAAACCATCATTCTCAGCAAACTGACACAAGAACAGAAAATCAAACACTGCATGTTCTCGCTCATAGGTGGGTGTTGAACAATGAGAACACATGGACACAGGGAGGGGAACATCACACACTGGGGTCTGTTGGGGGGAAATGGGGGTGACAGTGGGGAGGAAGGCAGCAAATCACACTACCATGTGTGTACCTATGCAACAATCTTGCATGTTCTTCACATGTACCCCAAAACCTAAAATGCAATTATATATATATATATATATATATATATGAAAATAATTTATTATGAAGAGTAGAAGCCTTTAGTTTTGAATAAGTCCAGTACTTCAATTTTTTGTTAATGGTGTGTGCTTTTTGTGTCCTAAGAATTATTCATCTATCTCAAGGTCACAAAGATTTTCTTCTTCTATATTTTCCTCAGAAGTTTCACAATGTTAGCTTTTATGTTTAGGTCTGTGATCCATTTTGAATTAACTTTTGCATATAGTACAACATAAAATTCTAGATTCATTTCTTTTCAAATGGATATCAACATCATCTGCTGAAAAGACTATCCTTTCCCCCATCTAATTACCTTAATTTTTATTGAAAATCAAATGACCACACATGTGGGGATCTATTTCTGGATATTTATTCTGTTTTACTCATGGTTATGACTATCATTATGCCAATACTAACCTGTCTTGGTTACTGTCTTGTTAGGCAGGTCATATAAAATCTCCAAATTTGTTCTTTTTCAAAATAATTTCACCTATTCAAGGTAATTTTGCATTTTCATATGAATTTTAGAATCAACTTGTGAATTTCTGTTTTTTAAATACCTGTTAGAATTTTGATTTGAATTGTATGACTCTGCTGAAGAACTGACATCTTAACATAGTGACGTTTCTAATCCATTTGTGTAAATGTCCTTTTATTTCTCTCAACATTGTTTTGTTCTTTTCTATATAGAAGGTTTATAGGCTTTGTTAAATGTATACATATATTTCATCTCTTTGGATACTATATAAATAAATGATGTTATTTAAAAATTCTCATACTATTGGTTGGTGCAAAAATTATTGCAGTTTTTGCCATTAAAAGCAATGGCAAAAACCACAATAACTTTTGTAGCAACCTAATATAATTGTTTGCTGCTAGAATATAAAAATACAATTAATTTTTGCATATTGACTCTGTACTGAGCAACCCTGCTGAGCTCCATTTTTATTTCTAGTAGCTTTTGTTGTAGATTATTTAGGATATCCTACTTACACAATCATGACATCTACAAATAAGGATAGTTTTACTTCTCGGCTCTTCAGTTTGTATGGCTTTCCTTTTTCTTACCTTATTGCACCAGGTAGCATTCACTACAATACTGCACTGGAGTTGTGAGCATGGAGCTGTGAGTTGCTGCCTTCTTGACATTAGGTTAAAGTGTCACCTTTCGCCATTAAATAGGTTGCGAGATGTAGAGTTTTGTAAATGCTCTTTGTAGAAGTTTAACTTGAAGCTGGTCTATGTAGCTCTGTGCTTATTTCTGCAGCCGTATGGAGCCATGAAACTGACCCTTGGCCACAATAGGAATGAGATATTTTAGTTGGTGATTTATAATGTGCTGTTTAAAGTTCAAAACTCCCCCACAAACACCCTCCATCAGCTTGTCTGCATTTTTATTGAAAACGTATAGCCTGGTGGCTGGAACCTAGTGTACTGAGTACACAATCTGGTCTGGCTATATGACAACAGAAAAACGAGACGGGCTTGGGATTTTTATGGTAGTGACGGGGTGGGTCAGGGTGAGGGTTCCTATGCAAGGTGGGGAAAGGGTCTTGCATGGTTTGAACCTTCCGTCAATGATGGAGAGAGCACTAGGGCTATCAGCTTACCCAGATGTGGGGCGTAAGGTGGAGAGCAAGGGGTGAGGCCTAAAAGCTTTCAGCAGTCAAACATCTAGAAATGATGCCAGACTTTGTATTATCATGAGGGGTAGCCATATTTTCTAATTGTCAAACTTAAAAATATTCCTAATATCCTTTTATTGTCCTTTTAATGTCTGTAGAATGTTTATGATGTTTCCTCTTTCATTCCTCATGTTCAATTTGTGTTTTCTTTTTTGCTTGATTTGTTGAGCTTTATCCATTTTATTGAGCCTTTCAAAGAACCAAGCTTTGGTTTTACTTATTTTATCTATTGCTATTCATTTTATATTTCATCAATTCTCACTCTTTATCACTCCCATTCACTTTTCCTTATATTTATTTATATATGTTTTGCTTCTTAAGGTGGATGCACAGATCGTTCACTTTGGACCTTTCTTCTTTCTAAATGGAGGCATCTAAAGCTAACATTTTCCCCCTAAGCATTGCTTTAGCTGCACCTGACAAATTTTGTTATGTTGTATTTTCATCATAATTCAGTAGAAAATATTTTCTAATTTTCCTTATGACTTGTTGTTTGATCCATGGTTTGTTTAGGAAAGTATTATTTAATACCAAAATCTTGGAGATTTCCCAGATTTTTTTTATTGGTTAATGCTTTTTAATTTTGTTGTGATCAAAGAATGTACTCTGCATAATTTCAATCATTTTAACTCATTGAGACATGATTTACAACCAGTATATGGCCTACCATAGTGAATGAACCATGTAGATTTGAAAAAAAATGGGTATTCTGCTGTAGCTGGGTGGAGGGCCCTATAATTGAGGGCAGCTTAAGAGGGAATGGTCAGGAAGGGCTTCTCTGGGAAGGTGACAGTCAAAATTTATCAATGGCATAAAGGAACCAACCTGGCAGAGACTGTGGGAGGAGCAGGCTGGACAGAGGGAGTGGCTGGGGCAGAGACGCTGAGATAGGGAGGCGTGGCTGGGTGAGAAACCTCAAGCAGGCCCTGTAATTGCTGTCATTAGAGGACAATCACCTCCTCGCAACTTATGCTTACTCAGGTTTTGGGGAACTGCTGTTCTACCTGGCCTAATTCCTCATATCTACAATCCTCCATTCTCCCCAGCCCTGACCAGAGGCAGGAGGGACTGAAGGGCTGGGTGACTGGTCACCCATGTGGCAGCCCTGGCTCTGGCCTTTGCCCAGGTAGGATTTCCAGGCAGCTACCTTATTCCCAAGACCCGCCAGAATAAATAATATTTCTAAAACAATAATAGCAGTTCTCACAGGTCGTTCAGTGCCAAACACATACAGGGCACATTTCATTTCATCCTTATTACTAACCACCTTGTGGCTAGGTATCATTATTCTTTTCACATGTGAGGAGTGAGGCTTGGGGAGGCCGGGAACACGAGTTCACACAGCTTCGAAGCGGCAGAGCGGGGGTTTAAGCCTGCCTTGTTCTCACGCTAAAGCCTATGCTCATAACCATTAGGCAACACAGCCTCGGCTATGCCAGCGTGGATCCCTGAATTGCCGTTTTAGTTCCTGTCTCCATGCTGCCAAGTTTCTCTGTGCATTGAACACTGGGACCTGCCTTATCCTGCCAACTCTCCAGCCTCAGGCGCCACCCCATGGCCAGAAACCTACTCCATGCTGACACCCCAAACTCCACCCCACTGGCCACCTGAATGACCCTGGCCTGTGCCAGGATACCCTGTAGTCACATCAGGGGCTGTGTCCGCTTTGCTGTACTGGTGCAATTCCAGTTTCTGCCTGCTGGCTTCGGCGTCCCCCCAGGCCTCCCTGACCAGGGAATGGGTACAGTTCCAGGTCTCAGTCTCTCATCGGCAGCTCCCCTCTGTGATTCACTAGACCAGCGCCAGGATCTGGCAGAATTTACGCTGCCCATCAGCTTCCACGTTCTTCTGGTGTTTTGTGTAGTTTTCACTCCTGAGGCTTGCGGGGACTGCCCCTTCCCTTAGCGCCCTAAACAACATCTCCAGCCATAGGCACCAAAGGCCTTTTATCAGAAACCCCATCAGTAAAACATGTTTACACCATTCCATTCAACATATGTATGTTTAGTGAGACACCAATCATAGGCAGGCACTGCTACGCCAGTATAGTATATACATGATAAAGCACAGCCTTACACGGCCTGATAAATGCAACTCTCATGTGTGTAGAGAAGTAATATACACAAAGGAATATTTTTTTACAGGAATTTCCATGTGGTGCAGATGAGAGATACATCCTTCCTTTGCAGACCCCTTAACCACAAGCCCGTCAGGGCAGCTGCCCTGGCTCTCCAGGTTCGACCCCCTCTCTCCTAAAGCTGAGCCTCCTTCTCCACCCCAGCCCAGGCCTCTCCCTCTTCCAGGCAGCTCACCCTCCACTCCCCCCCATCCCAACACAGGCTGCAGAGTCAGAACAGCCTGGGGTTAACTTCGGATGGCTGCCTTCCAGCTGTGTGACCCGAGCAGTGTATGGAGCCTCTCCAGGCTTCAGTTCTCATCTGTTACGTGGGATAACAGCACCAACTTTTCACGGTGGTTGTGAGGATGGAAAGAGGAAAAACCTAGAAGGGACCCTGGCCCAAAAAGGGTGGTCAAGGAATGGTGGCCGTCGCTGTTATTTTGCCAGATGAGTTCACGTATGCCTCCAGCCCTGCTGTGCACTGATCCCTGCTTCCCTGCTGCAGGCCCCTCACCTTTCCTCCCGCCACTCCTAATCCTCCAGGCTGGAGCTTCAGGACCTGGTTGAAGTGCTAACTTTTCTAACCACTCCGGCCCACTGACCGTCTGCCCAGGCAGCCTCAGATTGCTAAACAACCCTTTCAGTCTACTGTCACTGCCCAGCTCCCTATACGCTCCTGGGGGGCAGGGGCCACAGAGCTCCTGCGTCTTCAGTACCCACCACAGACTGTGCTCAGGCAAAGCTATTGAAGTGGATCAGTGTCCTTAGTCATAGGGATCTGAGATCTTCCAAAACCCTCCACCCTGTTGTATTTTACCACCCTGTGTCCATTTGCTGAAATCACAAGGCTGGGTCTATGGGCCTACGAAATCCTGCAAGCCCCTGTACAAGAGGCCACTCTAACCAGACTCTCCAGCAGTTTCTGCTGAGCACGGATCAGCATCTAATCACGTTTCCATCACAACACGGTGAGAAACGTGTGACTGGCCCTTAGCAACGGTCTCTCAAGAAAGCTACCCCTATAGAGAGCTCATTAAGTTAGCTGCACACACGTGAGGCAGAATCTAAAAACAGACCTGTGCTGTCTGAAGCCTCATGCAGCACGTGGCAGAAGCTGGAAAGGGCAAGGACAGAGCTTTGCTCTAAATAAGGGCAGGGAAAGAGAAAGTCAGCCCCTGAGCGGGTCCAGATCCCAGAGAAAGACGGCACCAGACTCCCCCGCTGGGCTGAGGGTCTGCAGGCTGGAGAGCCCTAAGGTGAAGCCAGGCCCGCTCCCAGCCCTCACCCCCACCCCACCACACACAGGCCACAAGCTGCTCCCAGGCCCAGGTGCTGGGGAGCTCTCCTCACCCCAGGAAGCCCCCATGTTGTTGAGAACCCAGGAAAGAGCATCACCTGGAATTGGCTGTGATGAGAGTTTGAAACAGTAAGAACTTAACACTTCAAACTTAAAATTCATTTCAATCCAACAAACCTCAGGCACCTACCATGTTGCAAACCACTTTCCTAGGTGACACACAGTCCTCACTGTTAAGAGGTTTACAGGAACACAGAAGACTTACAATTCATACCCGCAACTCAGGACGACACACAGTGAACGCTCTGACGGAGAAGCAGGCAATGCATTCGAGAGGCAGAGAGGAAGCAGGAAGAACAACACCAAACAGGGAATCGGGGAAGGCTGCATGGAAGAGCAGCGTTTGCCTGGGCCTTGTCTGCTGACTCCCGGCACCTGAAGGCTGTCTTCCTCAGTGCTCAATAGTATGCGGCTAGTGCTGTTAGGCAGTTAAATAAAGTGTCCTGAGAACTTGGTTACTGCCGGTTCCCTGGTTGCTGAGGGAAAAGTTGAGGCTTCTTTTGTCTTTGGGAAGCCAACAGGAAGGTGGCTAGAGGCACTTGGAGCACGTTCACCAGGACCCTCAGCCTTATGCCCTGTGCCGGTCTCCTCCCTTCCTTATGGAGACCATGGGGCTACCATGGGCTCTCCTTGGCTCACTGTGGTGCAAATGTAGGAAGGCCAACTGGGGCAGCACAGGCTGTGGAGTTAGCTTCTGCTTTTACAATGGTTTTGAAATGCAAGGCAGTCCCAGCCAACTTCACTGAATGCTATCCTTGATACAAAATCAGCACAAGGGGTAAATACCGATCCTTTTCTGGGGAGTTCACAAAAGACCACCTTTCTGCACTAAAGGGGGAGCAAACCTGGAAGGTGAAGCAAAGGGGATGTGCATTCCAGCCTGACAGTGTGTGTTTGAAAAGAACATAGGGGAGCAGGCGAGGGAGGCAGTGTCTTCACCTAAAGGTCTTGGCAGGCCATCGGGCAACAGTACATGGGTCTGAAAAATAACAACACACACAGCCAAAGACGGAATGTCCAGGGGTGCCCAGAGTTTGAAATATAGACCATCAGACGCGTGGGCACTGGAGTCCAGGTCAGGAGTGTCTGGGTCCACACAGGCTGCAGCTGAAGGGGTGGCATGAAGAGGGGGAGCCTCTGTGTGGTGTTAGCTGGGAGCGTCCTGTCATCCTCAGAGTCACCAGGGGGCTCCGTCCCTAGAAGGCAGACACTGAAAGGTCTTTCTCTTAGTGGGGAGGCAGCTGTCACACCTGCTTCTGAGAGAGCCACACTCGAAGCTGGAACATTACGGTCTGTGCCTCTCTTTCAGACCTGTGGGACCAGTAAAAGTTGGCAACAAAGGAGTTGGTGAGACCTGGATAGGGGAATTATGAAAACGTGCTTTGTGAACTGCAATGCACTATGCAGATGTTAGGGATTTTTAAAGGAAATTAACATCAACATGAACTGGAGTGTGGGCAAGCATCTGTGGTTCTCAGGCGCTGAGCCAGCCAGAGCACTTTGCCTCTCACTCTCCTCACTGAAAATTAACCAGTTCATTTATTTCTTCCTTTACTCAATGTGTTGGAGACATGCTTACTGAGCACCTATTATGTGCTAGGCACTGGGCCTGCTAAAATGAAGACATAGATGAGGTCCTCAAGAAATTTACAACTTGGTAAAATTGTTGTAAAGGTATCAGTCATGCCAAATGCATGGAAAAGGGTCTGAAAGAAAAACCAGAAGTGGCTTTCTCTGGGGAAGAGGGAAGAAGAGGGTACTATTGAATTCTTTACCAATAGAAGACTCAACTATAGCGCTCTTGTGTACCTCTGGTTTTTAATAGATGACTCTGATGTGTGTGGGCATTTTACATGCAACCAAATGAAAATGGCTTTGATTTTTGATTTCGGAATAAGCTGCTTTCTCAATTAGTCAGAAGTTCTGTGAAATGTTCCCAGCTGGGTAAATGTCCCAACCCTACAGACTACACAAGCACCAGACAACATTTAATTATTTCCTCTCTCACACTCCCCATGCAGAGGCTGAGTTTCTGCTTCACGTGCATGGCGCTACTTGGGCTCATTTTTGTGCCGTTTTCAACTTCCCATTGACCCAAATCCCTCTCTGGCCCTAGGGATTGAGACTTTGTGTTCCAGTTACATAAATTCTAGGCCTGAGAATAGCCACACATGCTGGTAGCTCTTTACCCTGTCGCCTGGGCCCTCACATCCTGCTGTCGTGTCCTTTCAGATGACCACAGCTCTCTTCCGCCCTCCTGGCTGGGCAGGGCCAGGAAACAGCCCCAAATAGGAGGACCAAACCCCCTAGCCAAGAACCCTGACTCACAGTGCCCATTCCTCATTAGAGGACACAGGGGAAGAAGGCTTCCTAAGTATCCTCCAAGAAGTTTTAAGCACAGCAGAAACCGCTTAAAAATTAATGGCAGAATTAGGCTGGGGTGTGGGCTCACACCTGTTATCCCAACACTTTGGGAGGCTGAGGTGGAAGGATCACTTAACCTAGGAGTTAGAGGCCAGCCTGGGCAACACAGCGAGACCCTGTGTCTACAAAAGAAAAAAATTACCAGGCGTGGTGGTGGCATGGGTCTGTAGTCCCAGCTGCTCAGGAGGCTGAGGCATGGGGTCTGTTTGAGCCCAGGACTTCAAGATTATGAAAATTGCACCACTGTACTCCAGCCTTGGCAACAGAGTGAGGCCCTGTCTCTAAAAACGAAAATAAAATAATCATCAATGCTGGAATTAAAATAGAATATACTGGTTCTCAAACTATGGTCCCAAGACCTGCAGCATCAGTATCACCTGAGAACTCTGTAGAAATGTACGTTCTTAGGCCTTACACCAGACTTACTGAATCAGAGACTCAGGGAGTGGAGCTCAGCAGTCTCAGGTTTATCAGGCCCTCTGGTGATTCTGATGCATGCTAAGGTTTGAAAAGCTCTCATATAATTACTAGAAGCTAAGATGAGAAATGATTGACTTCTGTTGAAAAAACAAACAAACAAAAACTTGTAGAAACTGCCCAGCTTGACGGCCTCCCTCAAAAGAGTATCTGTTGGCCTGGGCATGGTGGCTCACACCTGTAATCCCAGCACTCTGGGAGGCCAAGGTGGGTGGATTGCTTGAGCCCAGGAGTTTGAGACCAGCCTGGGCAACATGGTGAAACCCTGTCCCTACAAAAAAAAATTTTTTTAATTAGCCAGGCACGGTGGCACATGCCTGTAGTCCAGCTATTTGAGAGGCTGAGGTGGGAGGATCACTTGAGACCGGGAGGTTGAGGCTGCAGTAAGCTGTGACTGTGTCACTGCACTCCAGCCTGGGTGACAGAGTGAGACCCTGTCTCAAAAAAAAACCGAAGTATTTGAAAGTGGTCAGTTTCTCAGACTTTTAATTCTACAGATGAACCAAGTTTTTTGAGAACATGAGAACAAAAATTTTATTCCTTTGCTCAGGCTGCCACCACACACACACACACACACACTCTCTCTCTCTCTCTCTCTCTCTCCCACCCCCCCCCCCTCCCCCCCCCACAACAACAAAAATGTATTTTCTCTCTCTTCTGGAGGCCAGAAGTCCAAGATCAATTTCCTCTTCAGGGTTGGTGTCTTGAGGTCTCTCCTTGGCTTGCAGAGGGCGCCCTCTTGCGGCCGCTGCACGCGGTCATCACTGTGCACAAGGCCCTCATGGCTCCTTGCAGGATCAATTTCCTCTTCTTATAAGAACAGCAGGCAGACTGGATTAGGGCTCACCCTAATGGTCTCTGTAAACTTGATCGCCTCTTTAGAAATACAGTCTCTAAACACAGTCACATTCTGAGATGTTATGGGTTAGGGGTTCAACGTCTGCGTTTTGAGGAAGCACATTGCCGCCCACATGAGGAGTCTTCCCGAAATGGACGATGTGTCCGCATCCGCTAAGCCTGCCTGAAACCCCTTCCCTGGGTGTGTGGGACCAAGACGAGGCGCCCTGGATCCTCTCTTTCCTTCCCCTCAGCTCCCTGGTCACCTCACACCGCTCTCCTAGAGGCAGCTGATTCTATGGACCCAACCGTCCCTGGGAAGAGCAGCTGTGCCCTGGGTAAAGGCCAAAACGGAAAAGAAAAAGGAGAAACTGAGGCGAGAGCATTCGTGAGCTCAGCAGGGAGAGGAGGCAGCGGAGAGGGGTGCCTGCCTCTGTCTGAGCCCGCCAGGTGTCAGAGCCCCGCACCGGCTGGTCGACTGGAGGGTTAGTAAAAAGAATTTACCGACGACAGTATAGGTTTGAAAAAGGAACGTTTATTAGACAGGAAGGACACTGCAAAGGGGTACAATGGGGACCCTCAGCGAGAGGACTGGGCGCACGCTGCTGGGTTTTCCTTACGAGCATTTATGGACCTTTTCAGGTCCATAGGAGCATTTATGGAGCTTGGGGTTGTGAAATGAGTTTCCACACAGCATTCTGGAGATATATAGAAATTTTAGTTGCTTATAAACGTTGAAAGAGGCCTGGAGCCTCTAAAAGTTTAAATATGCCAACTTTATTTTATTTTATTTTATTTTTTGAAAGGGAGTCTCGCTCTGTCACCCAGGCTGGGGTGCAGTGGCATGATTTCGGCTCACTGCAACGTCTGCCTCCCGGATTCAAGCAATTCTCCTGCCACGGCCTCCGGGTAGCTGGGGTTACAGGCGTAGGCCACCACACCTAGCTAATTTTTGTATATTTAGCAAATACAAGTTTTCACCATGTTGGCCAGGCTGATCTTGAACCCCTGACCTCAAGTGATCCTCCTGCCTTGGCCTCCCAAAATGCTGGGATTACAGGTGACAACCACTGCACTCCAGCTTAAAGGTGCCAACTTTAGATACTAGGGAAGTTTGATCACTTCTGAATAAGGCGTTTTGCCTCCAGATGGCCTGTTTGATGGTCTCCAGGTGGTCTTCGCTCCGTTCTGAATTGCTCAGGTAAGTGTTTGTCTCCCGGGCCTGTTCAGCCCTCACCAGGTGATTTTGGCACTCCTCAGTCTCCAGAATTGAGACAAGCAGGGAACTGTCTTAGGGGCCTCCTGGGCTCCCCCAGCCACTGTCCCCTACCCAGCAGCATGGAAAAATTTTGAGTCCCTTCAAGGGAAATTCCAGGCACCCAGCTAGCCCTGCAGCCAGCCATTAGAGGACTGAATAAATAACCCACTAAATGAGAAGATCATAATAACTTTAACAATGGCCACCCAAGTTGAGTCACAAGATGTTTATTTCCCTACAGAAACTAAAGATAACATCTTGACATATGTCCTGGAGTTGTTTTTAAGAAACCAGGATTCCCACCTGATGGAAAATGCCAACTGTCTTCACAGTGACCTCAGAGAGACTAGAGCCAAAAAGTAGGTTTTTAAAGTTCCAGAAATTCTCTCACTTTTGAGAGCGCCCCACCCCACCCCTACCCCTTTAAAAACCCCTGCTTGGAAGCCATCAGGGAGTTCAGGTCTTAAGCATTAGCTGCTCCTTCTCCTTGCTTGGCATCTTGCAATAAATGTCTCACTTTTTCTCACTGCAAATCCTGGTGTCAGTATTTGGCTTTTTCCGTGCATTAGGCGAGCAGACCCAAGTTGCGTTTGGTAACAGAACCAGAGGTGAAGTAACCTCTCAACCCCACCCAATTTAAAAGGCCAAGCAGGGTGCAAGTTTGGAGCCAAACCAAGGCTAAACCACTTGGGAACTGTGTGGTCCTGGATCAGCCACTTACCTTCTTGGTGCTTCTGTTCACTCATTTGTTCTACAAAATAAGCAGAGGCTTTCAGACACCGTGCTAGGTGTTAATTCCATGTTGGTAAAATGGGAATAATAAACCCAGCTTTCTGAGTTATTAGGAAAATTCAACAGAAACACCTACCTATTAGCGATTGGTTGGAGACTTGGTCTATGTTTGTTCACTTCTGTGTCACTTCAGCACAAGGGAGAGTAACTGGCACTCAACTGATATTTGAAAAAGGAAAGAGACTCTCCCTCCCCGTCTCCCCTCATCTTCTCTCATCTTCTCTCCCTCCCCTCTGGAGACGGGGAGGGAGAGAAGATGAAGAGGTGAGTGTGGCGGCCTGAATAGTCGGCATCATTACCGCTACCAAAACTTGGGATTGCCCAGACCCTGGACAGTTCGAGAACATGGTCACTTTGGTGCCAACCTTGAACTGCATCACTTCCTGCCTTCCCCAGCAGGGCTTCTAGGAACAGAAGACTTTGCTCTCCGAGAGAGTCCCTTTTTTTTTTTTTTAACTTTATATATGCACATTTAATTAGAATAGGCATAAACCAAAAAGAAGAAAAAATCAGGATAAAGTGTCGCTATTATTTTGTTTGCAAGGAAGAGTCAGGAAACTGAACAAATTTTCAGAAAAATATTCTAAGGCCATCCTGAAATAGCTAGGTTACATAATCTTAAGTCAAATGCCAAAATTAAGTATTATACCACTTAATCCACAAATGAACTAAAGGGGGGTCAAAAGTTTATCCTGTTTTCTGTAATAATTTTTACATTCGATATAGTGATGAGTTTCTCACAAAGTGGTACTGGTCCGTGAAGTGACTGAAATGTCCCTCTAAGGCCCTGTCACCTCCATCTCCCCCTCTTAATGTTCCCCCTCACTTCTGACATCAGGACCTTCCTGCTACTCACAGACTGCTTAGGGCCCCTCACCCTGAAGGAAGAACAGGAGGGATGAGACGACGGAGCCCTGGACCCTCCCACATTCTCCTCCTAATGCTTTACAAGGCTGGTCCTCTTCTTGACATTTCCAGACAGCAAGTCTATGGAATTAGCTAAAGAACAAGTTCTCACTGTGGTGTGGTCATCACAGTAGCATAGTGTGATGACCTTCCAAGGGCAGCTGCCCTATCATGGGGCCTTGAGGCAGGAGAAGAGGAATTGAGGGTAACCAAGGGTTAAGGCATAAGCAAAAGAACAACAAGTACAGACAGTTCTGGGCAGGATTAGGTAGCATACAGGCCACATCCTGGCTCCTATAATAACAAGACGGAAGTCTCCGCTTCAGCCTCTGATTGGTTGCAGGCCAATCATTCATAGGAGGTAACCAATTGGAGGCCTCTAAATGGAACCTAGGGGTGTTACCGAATTATTTTAGCCTAATAAAAACTCTAGGCCAGGCATGGTGGTAATCCCAGCACTTTAGGAAGCCCAGACGGATGGATCACAAGGTCAAGATATTGAGAGCATCTTGGCCAAGATGGTGAAACCCCATCTCTACTAAAAATATAAAAATTAGCTGGGCACAGTGGTGGGTGCCTGTAATCCCAGTTACTAGGGAGGCTGAGACAGAACGATCACTTGAACCCGGGAGGCAGAGGCTGCAGTGAGCCGAGATCATGCCACTGTACTCCAGCCTGAGTGACAGAGTGAGACTCCGTCTCAAAAAAAATAAAAATAAAAATTCTAAATTAGGGGGCTCTTGAGCCGCTTGCTTGAGCCTGCTCTCACTCTGTGGAATGTTCTTCCACTTCAGTAAATCTGTGTTTTTGTTGCTCAGTTCTTTTGTTGCTTTGTCTTTTGTTGTTTCATTCTTTTGTTGCTTTGTTTGCGTGTTGTGTTCAACACGCCAAGAACCTGTACAACTCACTGAAGACCTTCCATCAGGTACCAGCCTGTGCTTTAAGACAAAGACAATAATTACAGAAAGTTATCCCAGAAGGGACCTTTACAGACCAGCTGTCCTGAGCCTACACCTCCGATGGCAAATATGTAGCCCCACAAAAAATGCAAAAATGAAAACTGAGCCCCACAGAGAATGTCTCCTTTTGACCCCTGGCCCCTAGTTGCCCTATAAACCAACTGTTCATCCTGGCCTACATTTTTGGCTTGGCAGAGACAAGCAAAAAAACCCATCTCAATGCCTTCTCAGTGCCCTCAAACATTGCCAGGTGTGTCCCATTATCCCCTCTACATCTGATAAGTAATTTCCTGACACGTGGAGCTCTCCCAAGAAGCCATTCCCATGACCAGAGCCTTCAAACTGGACTGCCGTCACACCAGTCCGCACAGGACATTAGACCACCACCGCCGCCCCCAGCTTCCCTTCTCCCCACACACTTCCTTTGGACCATAAGAGAAACCAAGTGTGCCTTGCTTCTCCTTGGGGCAGAAATCACCAGACCGTGGAAGCAGCCACTTCCCAAGCTGTTCTGATGCCAGGACATCAAGGGCCTAAGTTTCCTGTATCTCAGCAAAGGGGTGGGGATTGAAAGGCCTTCCCCACCCTGCTCCCCAGCTAAGCTGAGAGCTCTCCTGGTGCGGGGCAGCCATGCACAGGCCTGTCCCTGCCCAAGTGGGTCTCCACCCAGATGTGAACCACGGAGCACGACACGAAGAGCCCACTTCACTTCCGCAGGCCCAGCAGCAGGCAGAGAAGGATTAACCCTGAAGTGAATGACGCTTTAGTGCCTCACTTCAAGGATCTGGGAAGGGTCCCAGCAATGCGTTCCTATGATGTGTCTTTAGATTTAAGCTATCTTAACCTCTTTCCCTGCGGATGTCCCCTTCATCACACAGCGCCTTTTGTAGAGTGACAGAGGACCTTCTGAGCATCTGGTTAAGGGGAATTAAATGCAGGAAACATTTAATTGGGGTTTCTTGAGACAGTTTATGCAGTCTGCAGTTACTTCTATGTGTTAAGGAATGGCTAGCTGCTCTGAGGAATGGCTTCAGGAAATCTCACCGCCCTCTTGCCCCAGAGGTGCAAGGCAGAGGCTGTGCAGCCACGTCAGGGAGAGGCAGAATTTGGGACGGACAGAGTGAGTCTGTGGAATATTCATCCAGTTCCCACAGCTCACATGAGAAACTTGACACCAGGTTTCAAATATTTGACAATAAACCTGAAAATGTGCGTAACATTGCCAATAAACAGCTGGAGGAAACTTTGGTAAAATACAAGAAAGAAATGTTTCCCACCACGTTTCAGGAAAAGTGAGTTATCTTTCTCTTCTCTCCATAAAAAAACCCACAAAATTTGAAGAGTATGGAAGAAATAAAAAGGGGGAATGAATGAAGGGAATCAAGTGTCAATATAGTGATATAATAAGGGTGTTTCAAAGAGTTAGTAAAAGTAGCATGTTGTTTGAATTCGATATTTGTGGAATTTCTGATTCGTTGTGACTTCTCATTCTAATAAATACTTTTATTTCTAGATTTTTAATGTGTATTTTGTTTTAGAAAGCCTCTAAAATTATATAAGCTTCAGGCCCCACAAAGCTTGGATCCAGCATGGCAGGAAGTCACTAAGGTAACAATTTAGATCCATCAGAAAGAAGTCAACCATGTAACTAACAGCAGCAATGACATTCTGCCTCCTGCAATCCCAGAGAGCTTTTATATATAAGAAAGGCAATTTAGCACTGACAAGCGTTGGATTAAGTGATAGAACCTTTCCTTTCCTTTAACATGGTTAAAGGAAGCATTCTCACTTGCAGATGAATAATGCACACTAATTTGTGTAATTTGGCAGTCAGGACCTCAAAAGGAAGGAGAGATCCAATGTCAAGTGAACTTTGTCCTTGTTTCCGGTAGGGTGGGGCGGGGATTGTCTCTGACGGGCATGGGGAATCCTGTCCCACTGCAGGGATATATGGGGGAACAGAAACTTCCCCTGACCTCAGTTAGAGGAGGGGAAAACTTATATCTCTGCAACAAATCTCTCCCCCGGCTCACCCAAGCCGCATGAAAGGCATGAATGGTTTTAGTCTTGAGTCTACTTTGACAGCCCATTTTTCCTCGGCTTTCATTTGCTCCCTTTCTTTCCAAGTTATTTTATATTTGGGGGAATGAGACATCAGCCAAAAAATCAAGTCAACAAAGGCTTGTGCGGATCAGCGGGGTGGCTGGGAGCACGCACTGGTGGCGGCTGGGACTGGGATTTTAACAGGGTTCTCCTGGTCTCCATTGTTGTGCCTCCTGAGCCATGACAAGGACCCCAAGGAAGGCTCAACGTGACAAATGGCTCGCCCTGCCCTCTATTTCTTTAAACGTTCACTACCTTATTTAGTAACTAGTTTAAAAAATTCCTGGAAGAAAGAAATACACGTTTATGCCTTTAAAAAATCCGCTTCGTCCTGCGGTAGCAGGGCCTTGGAGCCCAGGTCCAGACGAGAGTGAAGGGCACAAAAGTAGCTGCAGCTGTTACACCCAGGATTCTCCACGAGAAGCCACCAGGGCACCTTTTCCAAAATCACCTGGGGCTTTTTACAATGCAGATGTCCAGGGTCTCCCCTCCGAACTTTACCAGGGTGCCCAGATGCCATCCTTACCTGGAAATTCTGAGGTCTAACCCTGCACCCAGGTGAGCCAAGAGCAAGTCCCTTGTACTCGGAGTATCCTTTCGTGGGGTACAGGAATCCTAGGTCCCTCACTCTCTGTCTTAGGAGGTTCTTCAGCTTCTGTGGAGCGTGATGGTTAATCCTGAGTGTCAACTTGATTGGATTGAAGGATGCAAAGTATTGACCTGCGTGTCTGTGAGGGTGTTGCCAAAGGAGAGTCACATTTGCGTCAGTGGGCTGGGAAAGGCAGACCCACCCCTTAATCTGGGTGGACACAATCTAATCAGCTGCCAGCGCAGCCAGGCTATAAAGCAGGCAGAAAAACATGAAAGAAGAGACTGGCCTAGCCTCCCAGCCTACATCTTTCTCCCATGCTGGATGCTTCCTGCCCTCGATCATGGAATTCCAAGCTCTTCAACTTTGGCACTTGGACTGGCTTCCTTGCTCCTCAGCTTGTAGACAGTCTACTGTGGGACCTTGAGATCATGTATATGATATATATGTGTGTGTGTGTGTGTGTGTGTGTGTGTGTGTGTGTGTGTGTCTGTGTGTGTGTCTGTGTTATTAATTCTGTCCCTCTAGAGAACCCTGCCTAACATATGAGGGCTTAGTGTCAGTCTCATGTAGCAGGAAGTCAAGAATCCACCCAGGGGCTGCAATGGTGCCTGGAAAGATAGTCATTAGCTACTATAGAGATCTAACAACACAACAGCAACACAAGTATCTAAGCCTTTCTGAATCCAGTTTGGATGACTCCCTACTCCAGCTTACTTTGGGCCAGAAGTCTTAGAGCTTAAAGAATCTGGGGCAGCTCATAGATGTATCTAATACATTACTATGTGTTGGAAAGAATTGCTGTCTAGGTTCTAGAGCTGTGACTGCCTGTCTGTTATTAATTCTATATCATAGGGCAAAAATCACTCAACTTCTGTATGTGTGGTAGAGGATTAATGGTTAAAGGAAATATTCTCACTTGGAGATGAATAATGCACATCACTGTAGGATTTGGTCATTTGGGATCTCAAAAGGAAGTTGAGTCAGGAATTAGACCTCAGAGCTTCTAGGTAAGAAGAGGCAGTTTGGGCACCTTGTTAAAAATGCAGCTTCTGGGATGGGCCTGGTGGCTCACACCTGGAATCTCAGCACTTTGGGAGGCCAAGGCAAGCAAATCATAAGGTCAGGAGTTTGAGACCAGCTTGGCCAACATGGTGAAACCCCATCTCTACTACAAATAAAAAAATTTAGCTGGGCATGGTGGTGAATGCTTGTAATCCCAGCTACTCAGGAGGCTGAGGCAGGAGAATTGCTTGAACCCAGGAGGCAGAGGTTGCAGTGAGGCAAGATTGTGCCACTGTACTCCAGCCTGGGTGACAGAGTGAGACTCTGTCTCAAAAAAAAAAAAAAAAAAAAAAGCAGCTTCTGGGCCCCACCCCAGAGGTCCTATTTCACATCTAGAGTAGACTGGAAATCTACATTTTGAGAAGGCTTCAGGTGATTCTGGTGAAGGTGGCCTGGTGACCTTGCTTGGAGAATAAAGGCATTAATATTAGTTATTTTCTTGAAGGGTTGTTATAAGACTTAAAGTAGAGTCACGAATATGGTTAGAATGGTACCTAGCACATCACGAAATACTAAACAAAGTTCACTCTTTTAATTGCTCTTTATTTTCTGGGCTAGGTTTTGGGAATATAGCAGTGAATCAGATAAATATGTTGCCTGCCCTCAAGTAGCTCCAGAGGTGGGGGGCGGTTCGCCAATGCCTGGCTTGGAATTGGAGAAGCTCTCCTGAACAGCAGCCAGAAGGTTCCTCCCCATCCCAGGGTGATCATCTTGGTTCTAGAATTTGAACATAGAAATACTCTAGGAGTGGCTATCTTGTTGGAAGGGAATAGGAAACTTACCTTAAAGTCCTGTTAGCATGGCTCTTTACAGAAGATCAAAAGAAGCATGAGATACGTGTCAATTGCACATACCAAAAACTGGCAGGGGAAGGAGGATCTGGTTCCCACAATCACAAAGCGGGAGACCAGGCAGGAAGCTGCTGTCTACCAGGCACAGCACCAGGTCCTTTCACATCAACTGCATTATTTAATCCTCATAATAGCTTGTCAAGCCGGCGTTTGTCACCACATCTTTATACGTGAGAAAACCAAGTCTCAGTGAGGGTACATTACACCTAAGGTGTCATAGCTAGAGAATGGCAGTGCTGTCTAATGTCAAGGCTGCTATTCTTTCCAACACATGATAATAATGGATTCGATGCATTTCACGAGCTGCCTTAGACTGCTTAAGTTCTAACTCTTTCCACCCTCCATGATCCATGTTACCTCTGCAGCCCCTGCATCAACTCTCTTTATCAGATGATTCCACAGCAGGGCATGGAGTCCTTGCCCAGCAGCCAGAGCCGATGGCTCCATGCAACCCTCCTAGACTTGGAAGAAGCCCCACACCACAATGCACGGGCAATGGATTCCTCAGCAGTTTCTAAAAGGACCAGGTGATGCAACCCCAAAGTATGGGATATTCAACTCCACAGGGATGAACTTGGATCAGTAGGGGATAGGAGTCAGGAGGGATTCTGCAGATCAAGTGTCCCTCTATTCCTTCCCCAGCCTGTCCAAAAGGCATCTCCTGGGGCCAGCTGCTAGGCCGTGTCTTCGTGAAACCTTGCCCAGGTCAGCAGCAGGGCCCTGCATTCACTTCCCATCCTTTCCTGCTCACGCTGGCTGCCCTACTATTGCACTTCATTAAAAACCATTAGTACTTTAACTTTGCCTCAGGTTCTGTTTTCCAGAGAACCCAGATTAAGCAAAAAAAAAAAAAAAAAAAAGAAAGAAAGAAAACATTTAGATGGATTATCTCATTTAATACTCATGACATCCAAATAAGGTGTTATTTTCCCAGTTTTACAATAAAGTAACTTGTGGTTAAAATCACACACACAGAAACAGTGCAACTAGCATCCAAACACAAGCAGCCTGACTCTAGGTCCCACACGTCTAACTCTGCAGCAGGGACTGGTACGCTCATAACAGCCTCATTCATCTGGTCCTCTACATGCCTCACCTCTGATAAATACTTCCTGCGGAGACGAATGCTAGATATACTCCACTATTCATTCTCTCTATTTGTATCCTGTCGTAAAACTTCAGGCCACTAATAACATATTCCCAGCCTGCCTTGCAGCAAGGTACAGTCAATTAGTTCTGACTACTGCCATGTCAGAAGAAATGAGGTAAATGGCTTCCAAATGGTGCCTTCAAAGAAAAAGAGACTGCTTCCCCTTCTCTTCCTCTTCTCCCTTGGCTGGAATGCAGACATTATAAATGGAGTCACTGCTGCTTAGACAATAAGATGGAAGCCACGTGTTGGGGATGGCTGTGGAATGAAATTACAGAGCCTGGGTCTCTGACATCACTGAACCAGCATACCAGCCCTGAACCACTAGGCTTGAACTGTTATGAAAGAGAAACCAACTTCTTTCTTGCTTTGTGTCTGTCTTTGCTATAGGATCCAAACTTGCATCCTAATATACTTTTCAATAGGCAGTTGATTTTATGTGTCAATTTGACTGAGCCTTGGGATACCCAGCTTAAATATTATTTCTGGGTGTGTCTATGGGGCTGTTCCCAGGTGAGACTGGCGTTGGAGTCGGTTGGCTCCGTAATCCCACAATGACTACTCCCCTCCTCAGTGTGAGTGGTGTCATCCACTGAGGGCCTGGAGAGAACAAAAGGCCGAGAAAGGAGGAGTTCACCTGTTTGTTTTCCTGCCTCACTGCTCAAGCTGGGACAGCTCATCTCATCTTCGCCTACCCTTAGACTGGGGCTTACATCTTGGCTCCCCTGTTTCTGTGACCTTTGGTCTCAGACTGAATTACCCTTTCCTGGGCCTCCAGCTTGCAGATGGCAGATCAGAACCTCTCAGCCTCCATAATCACATGAACCGCTTCTTCACTATATCTATAAATAAATAAATAAATAAATATATATATATATATATATATCTTAGTACTTCTCAGCCTCTGTAAGCATTGAACCAGCTCCTTGTTATATACAATATATAACTATCTATACATCCTGTTGGTTCTGTTTCTCTAACACAGACAGTCTAACACAAGTGGTTAGGAACAGAGCTGAGGAGTTAGACATCTAGGTTCAAACTCTGGAGGACGGCTCACTTTCTTTCCTAGTAGTTGCTGTTCACCTTTGACAGCCACTTTCTAGACCTTCCTCAGGGACACTTTTCTCATTCATGTACCACACATAAGCAGCGTAGCACAGTGGCTGGGCCCAAGGACGCTGGACTGAATGTTTAGTCTGAATTCAGGCTGAAATTTAGGCTGAAATCCGAGTTCCAGACTGAACGTTTAGTCTGAATTTAGGCTGAAATCTGAGTTCCGTATGTTCTCAGTATGTGACCTTGGGCAGGTTACTTAATCTTCGTGTGCCTCAACTTCTTCATATGTAAATGAGAATACTAGTAGTGCCTCCCTCATAGGGTTTGGTGAAAACAAGGGAGACCAGAGCCACCTACTATGAATCCAGAGCAGACCAGCTTCCTAAGGCTTACAGACCCCTGGCATAGGACGTGGTATGTGATAGGGATTTAATACATGATAGTTGGCATTGCTGCTTTTGCTGCGGATGATTATTCTCCCCATTTAAGCCTGGTACATAAGAAGTGTCAGTAAGGCTTTCAGAAGGATTGAATGACTAGAGGCCTAAACCACATTCTGTGGAGTAGAAGAAGTCACAAACACAAACCAGATACAAAGGTGAGGTGTTTTACCCCAGATTGAGTACTGTGTGATATCACGGCCCAACAGAGGGAACACGCTCTACCGTCTAGAAACCGTCGCAAGCACCCCTCCAATGTCAAATGGAAGGTTTCAGTGTTGCTCATGCCAAATCCTGGCTTACGCTATGGCTCCACACGGACCTCCCCCAGTGTGGGTAGGCACTTCACGTAGCCCTGAGGACCCCACAAGACTCCATGCACCCTGTCCACAGTGCTTTCACTCTGGAATGGGCCCCCGCTATTTAGGGAAACCAGAAAAATTTGCAATTATTGTTCCAAAATGGTAAATCTAATTCTTAAGCAATCATGAAGCTCCAATCAGTGAGTCCTCTCAATCCAGATGTGAATTATGCACCCTCCCAGGACAGGGCGCCCTGTTGCACAGAGGCCAACTCCACGCAAAGTTCCTTCTCAGCTAGCGAATATGGCTCTTTTTAAAGAAACAGGGCCTCCCAGAGCTGCTGCAGCAAGCCTCAGCTTCACAAGGCTCTGCTCTCCTCTGTGCAGGACAGCTGGAGTCAACCAGTGGCAGGAGCGAGTCAGACTCCCTGGGCTTAGAGTTCAAATTCTGGCTCTGTTACTAATCAGATGGTCAGGTTTTTCTCTCTGAAATTCAACTTTCCTTCATCTGTCAAATGGGTATAGTAATAGTATCTACCTTCCCAGTGGTGGTAAGAAATAGATGAAAAACTTTCAACAGTGCCTGGCGCATAGTAAGCCCACAATAAAGGTTTGCCACTAATATTGCTATTTCTATTTTTCGGTCTGGGGCACACAGGGAACAGGCAATGGTTTGTGTGTTTTGCTGTGGTTTCCTCTCCTTCCTGCATCCGTACCTGACCTGGACCAGTCCCTTCAGCCCAGTGACCCAGCTGGCTGCATTTCTCATCACCAGATAGCACCTCACACTGGGCAGGTTGCCATGTCTCACCAGATCTCACCTCCTACCTCCAACATGCCCCTCTGTGCTTTCAAATTAAAAGTAAATGGAAAAGAAATATTTCAAAACATGTTCTAAATGAAACTGGAATAAACAATCCAGTTAAACCAGCATGGTCAGCATAGCTTTTCTGTCTTCCTCAACCCTTTCCCCTCAGAGAGATGAAGGCGGGGGTTGTGGAGGAGCATGCTCTACCCAGCAACCCTTCCGTTACCACCTGGTGGCAAATGGGTGCGGGAGGCTCAGGGAGGACCCTGACGGGCACTGTCTCGTCGCTCCACCTGGCAGGGTTTCTAATCCTTGGAGCAGAGTCTAAGCCCAGACCCACGAACAATATTCCTCCCCTGAACAGACTGGCGGGACTGTATAAAGCAGGGAAACACTGCCACCTGTTGATCATCCTCAATGCCTGCTCCATCCCAAACAAATATCCATGTATATTTTTTAAAAAGCAAAAAAACCTGTAGTCCCAGCTACTCGGGAGGCTGAGGCAGGAGAATTCTTGAACCCGGAAAACGGAAGTCGCAGCGAGCCGGGATCGTGCCACTGCACTGCAGCCTGGCGACACAGCGAGACTGTCTCAAAAAAAAAAAGCCCTTTACTAGTGCTGAGTACTTAAACAATCCAGTATCCTATAATCGTGTACAGTGTGTCAGCTTTTACACAAATAATGAGTAAATCTACTTAAATCACCTTTTAACACCAGTTTCCTATTCTCAAAGTCACCTTTGATTAACCAGGTCCCCATTGCATATACTCAAGTTACATAGGGTCAAAGGAGTAAAGGAGTCTTGAACTTCAAGCCTGGAGCTGTGGGCTCTGACCTTGCATAGTCACTGTCTGGCTGTGGGATTGGGCAAGGCTCTTTGCCTCGAGGGCTCTCTCACTAGTAGTCGAGGGCAGGGGACTTCCGGCTCCCATACTGTATGGTTCTGGGGACATGATGGCAAGACATTATGAGTGAATTTTCTGAACTAAGGACAATATCAAAATTCTATTGCAGAAGTCCTTTTTTGGGCTTGGAGGGCGGGGGGTGGGGGGCAGTCAGGGTCTCACTCTGTTGCCCAGGCTGGAGTATAATGGTGCACTCATGGCTCACTGCAGCCTCCACATCCCAGGCTCAAGTGATCCTCTCACCTCAGCCTCCTGAGTAGCTGGGACTGCAGGTATGTGCCACCACATACAGCTAATTTTTCTATTTTTTGTAGAGACAGGGTTTCACCATGTTGCCCAGGCTGGTCTCAAACTCCGTGTCCATCTCAGAATTCCTATTTTAAGACAATTAAACAGAGCCCTCTCTGACACCTTCCCCAGTATACCACACTGCAACAGTTCACTGGGCCCGTGGAAAAGTACATGAAGCCAGAGACCCACTGGGGAAATGGCTGCGCATCCATCCTCCCCACATCTACTGGAATGGTTTCCTTCTTATTCTTTCAGAGGGGAGGGTGTGCTCAAATTATCCTTGGCTGCAGCTGCCTCTAGAAGCCCAGATTCTCCAGACAGAGTGCACAAGAGCAGGGATCCTCCCCAGCTTGAGGAACCCCAGGGACCATCAGCTGGAGACCCAGAGGTTTGTCACCTTTGACCAGCAGCAAACAACACCAGTGCCTCCTGACCAGCACAGACACCTGTGTGCGTGGCCCTGGAGGGTGAGAGTGTGTGGCACCATTAGGACTGTTTCTCACACCTGATAAGACAGGGGCTCAAAAGTTGAAGAGTCAGCAGGAAATGGAGCTGGGGGTGGCAGCGCGTCTCAAACTGAAGGCCACCAGCAAGGCGAGACTGTGTTGAAAAGCCAGTGGACACAGAGCTGCAGAATTCACCTCACAGTCGCAGTCAGGGAAGCAGCCTCAGCACCCATCAAGCCTTCGGGAAAATAACATAGGAAGCTGCAGTGGAGTCTCAGGGAATGCACAGGAAGGTGAAAACTGGTATCATTTGGACCCGACTGAGTGGAAACACACTGCCTACCGTGCCCCTGCTCATCTTCCACAGGACACTGAAGCTTACCAGGAGAGAAGCGGCCTCAGAAAAGTGTGAGGGGCGAAAGTGCGTTTTCACTGCCCTGTTCAGTTTCCTTCCTCCATCCTAATCCTCTCTTCCTCTCTGCACTTGCCCAGCCGTTGGCTGCCTTCCAACCATCTGCACATCCGAGAGTACTGACCAATCTGCTTCAACTAAGAGTTCCCTTCAGTGAGCAATTTGCATGTTATTAATGGATTCACAGAGACAGAGAGGCCTTCAGGAAATCAGCAGTGAGAGCAGGCATTTGGGGATGGGAGATCGGGCCTTGGTCTCCAACGCTGGCCCTAAGAAGGCAAGGTGGCGATGACTCAGGGAAGTTAGACAGGCTGGTGTTCATAGAAAGGGTGACACCCCCAAGAGGACAAAATAGGAGTAAATGAGTTCACAGTTCAGCATAAAATGTGTAATGGCTGTAAGGCAAAAATACAGGTGACAACCATCGTTTTAGATGATTTACGCACCGGAATGGGCTATCCAGTCATTGTCTGACTTGGTGATTTCCTTTCCTCTTCCTTTTAGGTGTTGTATTTTCTAAAATTTAATTTTTAAAATTAAACAGATTAACACACAGTTTTGCTTTTAGAATTATCTTTCAAACTCCATTACTCAGTAAGATATCATGAGAAGAATTTGGAAATGACAGTAGTTTTAAAAATCTTTGCACAACGCAAATTAACCAAAGTTGACATGACGAAAAGAAACTTCTTCAATGATGTATCTATTAAAATGACCTTTACCCAGCTGTTTATGAGTTCCACACACTTTTTATTTGTTCATTCACTTTAAAAAATGTATACCTTTATCTACACAACCCACCCTCCTCCTTTTCCTATCACTTTCACATCATAGGCAAATATTCCAGTATCTTTGTGTATTTTTGCTTATCAGTGTTTCTATAAAATGAATGTTGTTATTTTGTATACTTGTACTTTATTTATGTGAGTGGTATTATATTCTGTAGCTCACTTTCTTTCTTACATTTCTTTTTTCTTTCTTTCTTTCTTTTTGAAACAGGATCTTACTGTCACCCAGGCTGGAGTGCAGTAGCACAATCACTACTCACTGCAGCCTCAAGCCATCCTCCCAACTCAGCCTCCTGAGTAGCTGGGACTATAGGAGTGCTACCACACTCTTTTTTTTTGTATTTTGTAGCAATGGGGCTTCATCATGTTGCCCAAGCTGGTCTGGAATTCCTGGTCTCAAGAAATCCACCTGCCTCCGCCTTCGAAAGTGCTGAGATTACAGATGTGAACCACCGTACATGGCCTCTTTCTTACATTTTTCATTGAACATTCTGTCTTCAATATCCATCCAAGCTGCCATCTCATAGTAACTTGGCTGGATATGACTGCTGCAAAATACCCCATGCTGTGCGCCCATCACGTGTCACTTCTGCTCTCCCTGTGAGGGGCACCAACTTCATTTCCAACACCTTACCCCAAAAAACAATACTGTCATCAGCAATTTCCTTGTAGATCTGATGAGTTTCTTTGGGATAAATACGAAGGAGAGACTCGATGGACACAGGATTGCATATACTACACTTTTCTAAATGGGACAAGATTGCTTTCTCCAGAAAGACTGAACCAGTCACTCCTTCCCTCTATGAATGCATATGGGTACCCACATTCTTATAAACAGCTGGCATCATCCAGCTTCATATTTTTGCCAGGCTAACAGTATAAATTAATATCTCACATTTTAATTTGCATTGTCTAATTACTAGTTATTTTTAGAATCTCCTCGTATGTATTATAATAGTGTTATGTAATTAGCTTCTGGGGTGGCTGTAAATTGCCTGGCCCTATGCTTGACTCATTTTTCTATTAGAGCTTCTTTTTATTTTTTAGTTGCAAGAGGTTCTTGTATAACCTAACTGCTAATCCCAGGTCTAATTTAGACATTGCAAATACTTTCTTCTATCCTGTCATCTGTCCATCTTAACTTTGTCCCTGGTGTTTTTTATTGAACAAGAATGTTTAAACTTGATTTAATTCAGTTCATTTGTTTGTTGTTTGTTAGGTGGTGGTGGTTGTTTTGCAATGTGATTTGTGCTTTTGAATTTTTGTTTAGAAAGTCTTTCCCTGCTTCTGGGTCATAAAGATACCTCCTGTATTTTCTTGGATTAACTTTATAATTTTTATCTAGAAAATATTTTGGTTTCTAGTCTATTTCCAGTATGCTAGCAATGTGGCACTGAGTAGGGACCCAGTTTATTTTTCTCTATTTAGTGAGCCAGATTTCCTAGTAACATTTTTACCGAACAATCTGCCCTTTCCCTATTGATTTGTGGCATCGCCTCTGTCCTTCATTTCCACATATATCTGTGTTTGTCCCTGACCTCTCCATTATTCTCCATTGACCAACTTGTCTGTTCTTACTCAAAAACTACACTTAAAAGATTAATTATGGTTTCACAGCACATCACCATCTAGTAGGATTAGCCCCCTCCCCTATCTTTACTCTTTTTTTTTTGAAGGTATATTAGTCACGAATCTTTATCTTCATATAATTTAATTTAACCAAGTGCCTCAAAAAAAAATCTAACAGGAATTTTGATTAAAGCTGCATTTGATATGTAGCTTGATTTGGATGTTGACATCTTCTACATGTCACACCATTCGAAGCTTGGCAAAATTCACCTGGGAGACTGACTGAGCCTGTAATTTTTGTTTTTGGAAGGTAGGCTTTTGACTTCAATTTGTTTAATTCTACTGACCAAGTTCAAGTTTTATTTCCAGTACCAATTTTAGCATCTCATGTTTTTCTAGGAATTTCTTTCTTTCATCTAGCTAGGCTTTCAAATCTAATGGCAGATGGTATCTGTGTGCTCTTCCATGCTCTTCTCATCTCTTCTTCCCATTCTGTATTTTCATGTATGTCTTTTTTTCCTTGATCCTTTTTTTTTTCATAGATCTTTTTAATATTTCAAAAAAATTTTGGTCAATCCTTTCAATTGATTTTGTCGTGAACTATTTTACTGATTTCTGCCCTTATAATTGTTTCCTTCTTTTTTGTTTACTTTGTTGCTCTTTTGAGATTTTTCCATTAATAACTCACTTCATTTATCATTAACATATTGTGTTTCCTAATAAATATATTTAAAACTAAATGTTTAATTAGCCAGATGTGGTCTTTTGTGTCTTGTACTCCCAACTACTTGGGAGGCAGAGGCAGGAGGGTCTCTGGAGCCCAGGAGTTCCAGGCTGCAGTGAGTTAGGATCGTGGTATGGCACTCCAGCCTGGGCAACAGAGTGAGATTCTGTCTCACAAATAAATAATATTTTTTTTAAAAAAAAAAACTAAATGTTCCTGAAATTTTCAGCTGGATTTCACAATTTTGATGTGTAGTGTTTGCTGTAGTTCCAATATTTTTAAAATTTATGATTTTAACTCAAAGGCTATTTAGTATGTTATTCTGTTTCCAAACATAAGAGATTGTTTAGCTCTATTTTTCTTAGTGACTTCTGCATATATTTATTAGTTTGTTGCCTGATAGATTATTTTTGTCAATGTTCCATGTGTACTTGAAATCTTTGCTTGTTTATTTTCATTCGTAGGTCTTTGATATCTCTGCTCTTTTGTCTGCTTTGTCAATCTCTTTCTGTAACTACAATTGTAGGATAATCTATTTCTCTCTGCAGTTCTTTCAGTGGTCAAAACATTTTGAGGCTTTCTAATTACATATATATACGATCAAAATTGATATATCTTTTCTTTTTGTTATTTCTTTTATGCATATATAATGTCTATCATCTATCCTTTGTGATATTTTGTGCCTTAAATTCTTATTTTGTAAGATATTAATATTGCTATACTAGTTTTCTTTCACTTCTTGACGGGTATATATTTTTCTATCTACTTTTACTCTCAATTTTCTGTTTTATCATCTGCAGTGTGTGTTTTTAAGACAGCATATTGTTGTATTATATTTTGTTTAATCCAATCTGACAGTGTCTTTGGTGAGTTTAACTCTTTTGCTACTAAATTAGAAGTTAGTTTCATTGTCTTTCTTTCTTTCTTTTTTTTTTTTTTTTTTTGAGACAGAGTTTTGCTCTTGTCACCCAGGCTGGAGTGCAATGACACGATCTTGGCTGACTACAACGTACGCCTCCCGGGTTCAAGCAATTCTCCTGCCTCAGCCTCCCTAGTAGTTGGGATTACAGGCATGTGCCACCAGGCCAGGCTAATTTTGTATTTTTTGTAGAGATGGGGTTTCTCCATGTTGATCAGACTGGTCTCGAACTCCGAACCTCAGGTGATCTGCTCTCCTTGGCCTCCCAAAGCTCTGGGATTACAGACATGAACCACCGTGCCCAGCCCCATTGTCTTATTTTCCATTTGCTTTATTCTTTTTTTCTTTCCTCTGTTCCTAAATTGCATTGAATATAACAAGTTTGCTTCTGCAAGATTAAAAATTATACATTGCTTTTGCCCTGTGGTGGTTGACCTTCCACACTCATGTTTACATCTATTGTTTTATTGAACTTAGCAATGTATCATCTTTCTTGCTTTACTATGAATCTCATGTCCCCTTGCACTTCCTCTCATTTTGACACCCTATATCATGCTGATAGAACTTTAGTTCTAGGCTACTATATATATTACCTCCCATTTTAATTTTTAAGACAGCAGTAAACTCTACCAAGATATATGATTACTCTTTCTTCCTATAACTCTTGCTTTATCATGTGGATTTATTTCTCTGATTATTTAAGGACTCTCCAAAGTGTTTTCAAGATGGATCTTCCTTTGGAAAAACTTCTGAAGCTTTATATGCCTGGGAATATTTTTGTTATGTCATTACATTTGATTAAGAGATTGGTGGGATATAATTCTTTAATTCCAGAAAATTTATCCCCATTATGTCTTCAAATATTGCCTTTTATCATTTTTCCTTTTTTCTCTTTCTAGGCATCTGATGCAAATGTAGACATTTATTTGTCTTCCATAGTTAGCTTATTTTTAAAAACTACATATTTTCTTTCTTCTCTTACCCTTTTCTGTTGTATTCTGGGAGAGTTTTTCAATCTGATCTCCCAACTAATTACTCTTTAGCTATATCCATCCTACTAGTTACCCATCTGTGGAGTTATTTCATTGCTAACCTTTTCCATACCTAATATTTCTACTTGGTTCTTTTGTGTGATTTTTATTTTTGTTAATACATTTTTTATTTCTTGAGACATATTTATAATGCTTATTTTAAATTCTTGGTCCACCTGTTCAAATACTTCTGCCAGATGGCACATGTGCAGTTTGTGTGGTTGTTTGGACGTTGTATTGCTCTAGTCATTTTGGCTTGTTAGCTTCTTTTTCTCTCTTCTCCTCTACTTACCCTACCTGGTAATGTTTCCTCTATTCCATTTTGTAATGTGTATTGGGAAGAGCCAGTGGTGGCTCAGGCTGTCAGTGGAGAGCCCTGTGCACCATGGAATCACGACAACTTCTCTGGCCAAGGTTTCATCTTAAAACCTTTAGGATAAGGCAGAATGGAAACAGATAGTCCCCATCACTTGGGCTGTGGACAGGAGGTGATGGCTGAATGCAGGAGGTTAGTTGTTCAGTCGACAATGTTTTCATCACTTCTTCCCTCTGGCAGGGCGTTGGTGCTGCCATGAACTTACCCTGCAGACACTTGCACCAATAGTCCAGGCTGTTGCCACAGAGTTCTACACTGAGAGCTGGGAAAGGACTGCCTTTCTCCAGTCTCTTCACTGCTGCCTCGGGGTTTCTCTACCCTGGGATATAGCCACCCCTCCATAAACTACAGTTCAAGAAAATCTTCATGCCCCAGGCATACAATTTCATTACATACATGCACGTGCACACACACATTTCTTTGTGCCAGGCTTTCTGTTTTCATGTCAAAAATTCCCAAAGGGGAGTGGGAAGCCCTAGGCCACTAAAGTGACTTCAAATGTCTTTGCAACTTCAGCAGCAAAATGCCAGGCTCCAAGGGGATGGGGCGGAGGGCTCTGGCTGATGGGGCTTCCCCTCGGTGCTGAGGTTATGCTTTTCACACAGGGTCCTGGACGGGAGAGGCTGACAACGAAGCCCCAGGAATGGCTGCCCTGCCATGGCTCCATGGCTTCTACTGGGGGGTTTGTTGCTTTCATTACTGTTTTTGTTTGTTTTCCCAAATGTGCATTTCCCCATTGCTTCTGTTTTTCTGCTGCACTGATTAGCAAGCAACTTGAGCTAGTTTTACCTTCTTGGTAGCAGCCTAACATAGTAAATGGTCAATCAATGTTTGTAATTGATTGGCAAAGCTAACAAAGAAGTATGTCCATCTTTCCAGTTTGTTTGTTTTCTTAACAAGAAAGTTAAAAGATACAGGTATATTCCTGATTAAAAGATATAGGTATATCCCTGACAAAAGGGGACAAGAAAGAAAAAGAAATGGATTCTTTTATTGTGTGACCACTAAATCTGGGCATTTGTTAAGTACTAAATATATGAGTTGACTATGAAATTTACGCCATAATTTTTTTCATCTGTTTTTCTAAATTAGGTAACCTGTTCTGGGCCCCCACCCACCTGGCTAGGAGAAAAGGTAGTCTTGGTGATGAAGAAGGCTTTCCCTTCCTTGGATCTTACCAAAGTCCCAGAAGAAAGAGTCTTATGCAGCCTAGATAGTTCCTGAATGGGCACCTGCTGGTTGGCTCCCCCCAGCCTGTTGGGGGACTCTGTGCAGTCTCTGGAGACAGGCTGCTCAGCTACTTCTGTGCCAGCCACCATCAGTCCAGGGATTGATCTCTGAGATTTTCAAAGTAACAACCCATAATGTACAATCTCCCTACCCCTAAATGCACATACCACTTCCTAGAGGACTAACTAGAAATTAGATGGCTCTAACATTCTCAAATTCCAGAATCCATGTCCACGGATTCTCTCAGTTTTAAAGAATTTTTCTTTTTCTCCAATCACACACTTTATATTTAATTATTTATTTACTTATTTGAGATGGAGTCTTGCTCTGTCACCCAAGCTGAAGTGCAGTGGCATGATCTTGGCTCACCGAACCTCTTTCTCCTGGGTTCAAGGGATACTCCTGCCTCAGCCTCCCTAGTAGCTGAGATTACATGCATCTGCCACCACACTTGGCCAATTTTTTTTTTTAAATAGGGTTTCGCCATGTTGGCCTGGCTGGTCTCAAACTCCTGACCTCAGGTGCTCCAACTGCCTCGGCCTCCTAAAGTGCTGGGATTACAGGCGAGAGCCACCCCACTCTGCCCCATCACACACTTTAAAATCAAAGCCATTTTCATCTCTTTTACTCCAAACCTTGCCTCCATCCCGCTGAGCTGGGACTATCCAGCCTCCTCTCACTAAATAAGTTTGAAACAAAAGCTTTTCTCTCCCTCAATGGCCCTGAAGGACAGCTTCAGAACTTTAAAAACACGAGCCCACTCAATGTCCTTGAGTTGAAGGACAGCTCAGAACTTTAAAAACACGAGCCCACTTTTTCCAAGGATAAGCCTGGGCAAGATGAATCAGTTGGTTTGCTGTTATTGTTACCATACTATATATGTGCTGTGCCATTTGATTCCCTCCCACAGCCCTGCAGGAGTTGCTATAGTGCAGGGCCCAAGCCCTCCTCGGCTGGTGCAGGAGGGGAAGGAGTGTTGGTGGCTCAGGGCTCACAGCCCCCAGCCACCTAGGAACCCTCTCCCCTGGGGCACCCAGTGGCCAGTGGCTGGCTGATGGGGAATTGTAGATGAGATACAAAGACCCTGGCCCCCTTAACCGAAAGCAGTACAACTCTGAAAGGCCATCCGTCAAAGCATCCTGTGAAACTGGCCGAGGCCTTGTGATTGTCCCAGCAGCTCCCCTGCCCAGTCCTGAGTCCTTCCTGCCCCTACAGGCATTGGCCCCAACTCCCCATCTCTGCCTCAGAGTCTGTTCCCCAGGAATTGTATATAAGGCACCGCAAGAGACAGATAGCAATATTCCTACTTTATAGATAAGGAAACCGGGACTCTGAAAACATAAGTTACCTGGTCTAATGGGAAACTTGGCATTTTTTTACAAACTCTGACTCCCAAGACTTTGGATACTTTGTGGGGGTCTGAGGGACTCCTACCCTCACTTGGGCAGGAATGTGGAATATTAACATCTACTGGACTATTCACTCCCAGTTCCCTCTGCCAGGTGCCTGTCACTCCATGCTGCAGGCCTGGTTTCATTACACACACACCCACACACACACATATGCACACTCATTTCTTTGTGCCAGGCTTTCTGCTTTCATGTCAAAAATTCCCAAAGGGGAGTAGGAAGCCCTAGGACACTAAAGAGACTTCAAATGCCTTTGCAACTTCAGCAGCAAAATGCCAGGCTCCGGGGGATGGGGCTTCCCCTGGATGCTGAGGTTGTGCTTTCCATGCAGGGTCCTGGAGAGGAGAGACTGACAACGAAGCCCCAGGAATAGCTGCCCCGCCATGGCTCCTCATTAGCCCAACCTTCATCCCCATTCCTGAAAAGATCAGAGCTAGGGGAATGCTGCTTTTCAGTTTCCAAGGCAGAATCAGGAGTTGTTGCATTCTTTAAGAACAAATGCCATCTGCTGTCAGAGCACAGCTAATAACACTCCTTCTAGGGAAGTCATTGTAATGCATTCGCTCCCTCTTACTCCCTCTCCATCCTCGTCATCCCCACATTCACCTGCCACATGCTGAAACATTGTCTAAGTGTAAACACTTTGGCCTTTGCCTAGGATCTCATAAAGACGTGGTCCTGTTCATGCTGTAGCAAAACCACCCAGAGCCTGCCTAATTCAGAAGGGAACCCTGACTGTGAGCTAAACCTCACCTTGCACAAAGGGCCTGCGGCTCCCCACAGCTAAGCCCTGCCGGGCTGTGGGCCACAGGAAGCATAAAGAAGAAACTACAAAGTACTCCCTGCTGTGTTTCTAACCACTAGGTCCCCATGTGCACAAACCATCTTGCTCATTTTATGCAGGGGATCCAAAATGACTGTGGGACAGCGTGTGGCTTCGTTGTCCCCTGAGACCTGGCCCCGGGCTCACAGGCTCACTCTCATGCTTTCCTGGTGCTACTCTCACAAAAGTGCCGGAAGTGTCAGGGCAGATGAGGAGAGGGCGGGGCGCGGGGCTGTGCTGCGCTCCTTGGAGAAATCCAGTCAGATGCTCTCAGGCTGGGAAGGCCTGGGACAGAAGCCGGCATCCAACTTCTGCACTTGCAGCCCTGGGCCTTGCTCCACAGTCAGGTACCCAGGGCTTGGAGCTGCAGCTTCCTGATGGTTATGAAGGTGAGAGTTCCGTTTTTCCTGCTGTTTTTTTCTTCCCCCTCTAAATGTTTTATTAAAATATTGGAAGGAAAAGAAAGTCAAGTGGATTGCTTTAAAAGCTTAGAAAAGTCCTACCATTTTGATAACAGAGGATACTCCCAAAGTCAGAAGCACAGAGCCTGTGGGTGCCCAGTCCCAGCAAGGGCTTCTCCTCTCCTGACGGCGAAGGGGCAGCTGTGACCCCCACAGCCCTCAGTGTGTGCAGGCCTCTCTGCACCCCTGCCTGGGGCCCCTCCTGGTGCGGAGGAGCCGGGCTGCTCCTCTCCTGCTCCCAGACACCCACCGTTTCATTCATGTGCTCAGCAGGATTTTCATCGAGTCCCAACTCTACATCAAGGCTGGGGACACAATGACAATGAGGCGAAAGAGGAGCTTAACAGCCATCACAGAGCTCACCAAGTCTAGGAAGGAAGGCCAACACTAATCACAGAATTAGACAAATGAAAGTAAAATTATAACTATGCCAAGTGCCAAGGCAACGAGGCACATGTACCATGAGAGCATGTAGCAGGGGGCCTGCCCTAGTGAGACTTCCCTGGGAAGTGTGGCTGAGCGGGGAGATGTCCATTGGAAGAGCAGGCAGAGCGGGGAGATGTCCATTCCAGGCAGAGGAGATGGATGTGCCAAGGCCCTGTAGCAAGAGAAAGTGTGGGCCTCCAGGGAACTGAAATAAGGCCAGTGAGGGTAGAAATGGGAGACTGAAGGGGGTGTGCTATAATCTGAGGGGACAGATCAGGTAGAACAACGGAAAGTCTTTAAAGTATCTGAAGCAGTCATGCAAAATAATCAGATTTGCATTTTTAAAAAGTCACTATTAGCTGCAGCAGAGAACAAAACAGAATGAAATGGTAGAGATGGGTTAAGAGGTTACTGCTTGGACCAGAGGTGGCAGCTGTACAGATGGGGAAGGGAACAGACATCAGAGCTCTTTTGAAGAGCTAGTTGCAGCTAGTTTCAAACTGCCGTGAGCTCCCCCAGAACCCAGGGAGGGCCCAGTGTGAGACACAGATTTCAAACCTCTCTGGAAGAAGAGAGAGGAAAGAATAAATTGGTCTCCCCAACTCTCACTTCTGTCTCCTTGACCCAGGAAGACTCAAGCTCTGTTAGCTTCTTCCCTCCCTGCCTGGAGCCTGGAAACTCGTAGGCGGCTGACTGTGTCAATTGCAAGAGACCCACCTCAAGACTAGGCAGTGATTCAATGTGGCGGGGAGGGAGGAGGAGGTGTCAAGGAATATATGCGGATTTTGACTTCATAACTGGTTATGTACTAGGAGGGGGATCGAATTTGAGGAAAGACAACAAACAGGTTCAGACGTGTTGAGTTTAAGATGCATAGAAAGATTCAGGTTGTGGAGTCAGAGGCAGTTGGATATCCGTGAATCATTTCATCTATAATCAAATTCTATTTTTTTTTTTATCTTAGAGATAGAAAGTAGATAATTACTGAGAAAAAAAAATTGGGAAAACTTTCCACACACATAATTTGTGTCTAGAAACATAGAAACAAACATCTTTTTAGAATGTACAAAATGATTCCATATTCAATCTATTATTTTAGAAAACCTTCTAAAATGGATTGATTCAGTGCAAGAAATCCTAGTTGAAGTCCTAGTGACAGGAGCTCTGGGCCAGAAATCTCATTTATGGTAGAGGTGGCTGCCAAAGCCCTAGGCACAGCGAGTTCACCCAGGGAGCAATTATAGAATGGGAGGAGAGAAGAAGAGGACCGTGGATGGTGGAGGAACTCCAGTAGTTAATAAGCCTGCCAAGGAGGCTAAGAGGAGCTTGTAGAGAGTTCGAGACAAGGGAGAATGTCAGGTCTCAAAAGCTAATGGGAAAGAAGTGTTTAATGAATGAAGAAGACTTTGCTTATGGCCACGGTAGACTTAACAGGGATCAGATTTACCCTCCTGCTTTAAACAGCTACTAAAACAGACAAGGTACATAAAACCATGTTTCTCAGACATTAAACCATGGTTTTTCAGGCAGCACAGGACAGTGATCCCTGAGAGAAGAGAAATAAATGAGGTGCGTCTCCTGCAATTGACACAGCCAGCTGCCTGCGAGTTTCCAGGCTCCAGGCAGGAAGAGGGAGGAGCTAAACAGAGCTTGACAGCCTTCCTGGGTCAAGGAGACAGAAGTGAGAGTTCAGGGAGACCAATTTATTCTTTCCTCTCTCTCTTCCAGAGAGCTTTGAAATCTGTGTCTCACACTGGGCCCTCCCTGGGGTCTGGGGGAGCCCATGGCAGATTGGAACTAGCTGCAAATAGCCTCATGAGTGGGTAAAAACATGGCAGGCAGACTAGGTGGGAGAAGTGATAGAGGTGCCCATTCTGCCTGCAGAGTGCAGGTCCACGCGGGAAGAGACGGTCGCCTTCCTTGTATGGAAGAGCTGGGTACAGGGGCGAGGCCAGCTGAGTGGATTAGCTGGGCCTTCAGGACTGCCAGGGTCCTTGCCAGGGCAGGCACCTACTTCTCCCCCAACTGGCAGCTGCTCTGACTCAAGTTTGTCTTTGGAAAAACTTGTCTGGAGTTCAACACACCTGTTGTTAACTTCATGGAAGAAACAGCTGAAAGAAGCCCACCCACCAAGCCCAAAAGCCCAGCTCTGTGGGAGGGACATGGCTACCATTTTGACCAACATTTATCCTCCAGATCATCGCCTCGTGTTTTAGTCTATGCAGTTCCCACGCTGACCCCTTCCCTGTGGGTGGCCCATCCTGGTGTATCTCAGAGGCAGTGACAGGCCAAAGGCCTCCTTTCTTTGGTATCAGTCATCAGTTAGGACCAACATCTTTATTCAGAGGCAGTGATCCCCAAATCAATCTGCCCAAGAGCCTGAGCTGTAGGTGCCAAAGACCTAGTGTTGCCAGCAGCAGTCTACGGAGCCATAAAATCACACACACGGGCGGGAAAAGCAAAGCCGAATCTCCACTCAGAAAGTCAGCTCTAAGAGGGGGCCAAGGCCTGTTCACTTCCAGTCATCCTGGAGCCTGGCCAGGTGAGGCAGCCCCGGGAGGCCAAGAGAGGATGGGGGTGAGGAACGGATGGAAGCGAGACCCGGGACCACGACACGCTCTCCCGCCATGCCGACATTGTGATGTTGAACTAACTACAACTCTGGTTTGTGATGTGTTTCCTTGAGAGTAGCTCAGTTAAGTGAAGAGAAGGCCTCTATGATGTTCACATAATGTCCATCACCCACTGTATTAGTTTCTGAATTTCTGCCTAGAACACTTGTGCCTGTCAGATAAGACAGCAGCTCAATTAGCCTCCAAATATCACTATTTCTAGTAATTACAGTCATGCACAAACAACAGAAAAAGCTCAACAATGGGTCTGATTTGAAACATTAACTTTCAAAAATGCTCACAAATGAATCATTTCATCTATAATCAACTTCCATTTTATGTTTTTCTCCTAGAGATAGAAAATAGATAATTACTGAGGAAAGAATTGGGGAAACTTTCCACGCACATAATTTGTTTAAACATTTCCTTAGTATGTACAAAATGATTCCACATACAATCTGATATCATTGCAGAAAACCTTCTAAAATGGACTCAGTGCAAGAAATCCTAGTGGAAAAACATCTGTGGTTTCAGGCATGTCAAACCTGAAATATGCATGTATGCATGTGTGGGTGTATGTGTATGCTCCCCATAATAGGGCCTCTGTTCTCACTCTCTATGTAACCCACGCATAAGTGGGCATGAAATGATTAAATAACAAAACCCCAAGCTGCCGTACCCAAGGAGAATGTGATAGAGCAACATTAAAAAGTAGCATAGAGTCAGTGACTGCTATGCAGTGGGAAGACTTGGTAACTATAGCAACTTGCTTTAGAAGTTGTTCTTTCCCTGTCAAAAATCAGGTAAGCCTTGTCAGCCCTCCCACTGACACACCACAGGGAGACAGAAGCTATTCAAGCAGGCCAGCTACACAAAGGGCACATGAAGGAAAGTAAACCTCCTTAAGTTTTTGCACTGCGTGTGTCTATGAAGGAACAAATGACGAGCAAGAATGAGTAATACAACCAGGGAAGGCTGAACAGAGGATTTTGAACTCTTGAAACAGAATGAGAATTATGTGTAATGAATACGTCAGCCCAATTGTGACCATTCTAATATAAACTGGCATGGAACACAGGAAAAGATCAGTACACACTCAGGAACCAGGATGAGTTACTAATAGGTCCCAGACAGGGTACGGATACTTCCATCAGGCTCCTGGAAAAGGTTTCACCAACTCTACAGGAAGGAAGATTGGAGTTAACACCAGTAATCCACCATATATAGTTAGATTTTGTAGTAGGTAGCAATTTTTTTTAAGTATAACTTAGTAAACTGCATAGTTGATCCCATAGAAGAAACTCAGTTCTTCTCATCGATGCTTTACATTAAAAAGCCTGGAGCAAATACGGTTAGACAAATGTTACTATGCCATGTGAACTCCAGTGACCTTCAGCAATCCGGTCTCTGAAGTGAGCAGAAGGCAGGCATCTCTCAGGCTGAACTGGTGTACTATATAGGACACGGCCACAGGCTCAGTTCATGCATCTCACTGTGGCACTCAGTGCAGCTGATTACGGCCTCCTCTTCAAACACTCCCTCCATGCACTTCAGGAGAACTCACTCTCCTGTTTTCCTCCGACCCTACCAGGGCTTTTGCTTCTTGTAGGATCTTCCTTCTATTCCTCAACTCTAGATGACCTAAGTCTTGGAAGTCTTCCTCTTCCATTTCCCATATGGCCTCATTTAATGTCGTGGTTCTCACTACCTCTGCATACTGATGACTCCTATTAATATCCGTAGTTACAGCCAGTTCTGGTGGCTCACATCTGTAATCCCAGCACTTTGGGAGGCCGAGGTGGGTGGATCACTCGAGGTCAGGAGTTTGAGACCAGCCTGACCAACATGGTGAAACCCTGTCTCTACTAAAAAAGTACAAAATTAGCCAGGCGTGGTGGCACATACCAGTAATCCCAGCTACTTCAGAGGCTGAGGCAGGAGAATCGATCGAACCCAGGAAGCAGAGGTTGTAGTGAGCAAAGATCACACCACTGCACTCCAGGTTGGACGACAAGGAAACTCTGTCTGAAAAAAAAAAACCAACTGTAGGTCTTGGACTCAATCCTCCCTCTCAGTGTGTCCACATGGATGTCTAACAGGCATCACAAACACAGCATGCCCCAAACTGTCGTCTCTTAGTAGATAGGTGGTTCCACCATCAAAATACATCCCAAATCGGAGCCCTCTAACTCTGCTCCTTGGCCCTCATCTGCCCCAGCCGACACTGGACTACTCCCCTGGCCTCCTGAGTTCCCTAACCTTTGCCCTTGCCATTTTCTTTTTCTTTCTTTCTTTTTTTTTTTTTTGAGACAAAATCTCCCTCTGTCACCAGGCTGGAGTGCAGTGGCATGATCTTCGCTCACTGCAACCTCTGCCTCCTAAATTCAAGTGATTCTTCTGCCTCAGCCTCCCAAGAAGCTGGGATTACAGGCATGTGCCAGCATGCCCAGCTAATTTTTGTATTTTTAGTAGAGACGGGGTTTCACCATGTTGGCCAGGATGGTCTCAATCTCATGATCTCGTGATCTGCCAGCCTCGGCCTTCCAAAGTGCTGGGATTACAGGCATGAGCCACCACGCCCGGCCTGCCCTTGCCCTATTCTATAGTCTATTCTCCATTCCACAGCCAAACTCTTTGAAAAATACAAATCAGACCCATCACTACCTTGTTCAAAACCTTCCCATGTCTTTGTGTTGCATGAGAAATAAAAGCCCGAGTTCTTGCCACAGCTGCTGAGCATCATCAGGTGTGCTTCCTCTTCAAGCTCCCCTCCCGTCTCCTCTAGGCTCACGCCGCTCCTGGCATGCAGGCCTTCTCTGCTGCTTCAAAGATGACTGTAGAGCCTTGCACTTGCTGTTACCTCTGCCCGGAATGCCTAGAATAGCTCATTCCCTTTATTCCAGTTTCTGTTCTCTCCTTAGAGAAAACCACTCTGCCTATTTTATTTAACAAACCCCACTCCTACATTCCATTCTATCCTTTCATCCTGTTTTATTTTTCTTTGCCACACTAGTCACTGCCTATATTATCATAGGTGATCTGTCTCCCTCAGTAGAATGTGAGGTTTAGAGAAACAGGGACTTCTTGTTGTTGCTCACTGCTTCCCCCCAGGACACATGAATGGTGCCTGGCACATGGTGGGTGGTCAGCAAATATCTAAATGAATGAATAAACACATGCATAAAGAAAACAACTGTATATCTGTGTAACACATTGGCTGTGACATATAATGGTCCAGCAGTTTTTAAATTTGATTTTGTTGGTAAATGGTCTGGCTCCTTTAACAAATCAGGTGATAAAATAAATCATTCTGCCACAGAATTAACAACATTTGGGGTCAAAACATGACTCTGTTCCATTCCTTTGCTATCAAAGAGAGTTCAGAAATTTAGCTAATAGAGGAGTCTGAATAGAATTAGAAGTAGGATTTTAGATCTGGAAGAATCTTCTCTCTATATCCTCCTCCCCAAGAGCAAATACAAACTGTGCCTTCCAACCTGCATGAATTAGGAGGAACCTGTCCTAAGCTCATTCACCAAGGCATCCTGCTAATACAGGTGTCTCTCCCAGAGGACTTCTCCTTCTAGTTGCTAAAAATAAATAATAAAATCCCCTCTATATCATTACAGAAATTTAAATAGTAACTGCCATGTATTGAGCATTAACGATATGCCACCTGTTTGACGTTCGCTTGTCTAATCCTTGCGTCAATCTTGTGAGGTGATACTGTTAGCAGTCCCATTTCACAGATGAGAAAACAAAAGCATGGAGAGGCTGACTTGTCCAAGGTTACAAAGCTAGTAAGATGTATAGCTGGGATTCAAGTCAAGGAGGTTTGATTTCAACACTAATGCTCTTCATCACCTGTATAGCCACTCTCTACTTAGCTACAAGAGGCATTATAGACCACTAGGTTCAAATGCCTCATTTTAACAATGAAAACTCCAAGGTAATGAAAAGTCGGGTGATTTGACTGAGGTCACATAGTAGGTAATAGATGATTGGTGGGAGGGAGGTGGGAGTGGGAGGTCCAGGTCCATGTTCCCTGCTCTTCCCAGTTGGCCTGAAAGATCCCAATAAGAGATTACTGCTCCTAGAGACTGGGTGGTGAAGAAGTTTTATGATGGAACCAGTCCTAACTACTAACTGCTAAACATAGGGCCAATGGAGCATCCTATAAAAGTGGGTAAGACTAAATAAAGCAAATATTTGGAAATTTATCTTAGCTCAGTTTAAGAGGCAAAGCCTGTCTTTTGTATTTGTAATTTTTTTTTCCTTTTTACTTCTTTCATTATAAGGTAGTGTCTAGTGTCTACTTAAAAAGTGCATTTAACTAAGTTTCATTCTGTTGTTTTCATGTATAATGAGTAATTACACATCTTTTAAACTTGGTGCAGACTATACCCTCTATATTTCTTCATTTTGCTACATTCACAGACTGCTTTGTGTTGCCCAGATGGAGTCATAGTGCTAAATAGCATTGCCGGACACACTCTGACGTTACAATACCCAAACATACAAGGTGAAATATGAGACCCTGAGCAAGTCACTTACCTCCTCTGGGCTACGGTTTCCTCATTTTTAACTCAAGGGGGTGGGGCCAGATGGTGTCCATCTTACTCTGTGGTGCCTTCTGATTCTATACACAGAATAATAACCATAGTCATAAGTAACACTTATTTACCTATTACCAGGCACTGTGAGAAGTGATTTATGTGATTTCCCTTTAAATCCTCACGGCATCACTAAAAAAAATGGGTACTACTACTGCCCCAATTTTACAGATAAAAAAGCTAAAGCTTAGAGAGATTAAGAAACTTGCCCAAGGTAACATACACAGCAAGTCAGCAGCAGAGCTGGGTTGCAAAGCCTGGAGGTCCACCCCAGATCCTATACTCCTAACCACTATGAGGTGGGAAGGTGCTCTTCCACAAAACCATGGAGAGCACAGGCACCCGCAGAGTACTTTCCATTATAGTAGATGGAGAAATGAGAGCCAAGAGGATTTGAGTGGCTTGTCCAGAGTCATATTGCCAGGCAGTGGTAGAGCCGACATGAATTCTCTTCTGGGCTATTTACTATGGCTGTTCCATCAGGTGGACTCTGGAGAATGGTCATCTCCTCAATCAAAAAGCTTCTGATTAGATTCTAGGCTTGGTATACTCACCTTTTGTCTGGGAACAAAGTAAAAATAGATTTTGGCAATCAAGAACGTAATCCCATTTACAATGGCCATAAAAAATAAAATAAAATAAAATGTCCAGGAATACATCTAACCAAGGAAGTAAAAGATGTCTACAAGGAGAACTATAAAAGACTGCTTAAAAAATCAGAGATGACACAAACAAATAGAAAAACATTCCATGCTTATGGATTGAAAGAATCAGTATCATTAAAGTAGACTTACTAACCAAAGCAATCTAGACATTCAGTGCTATTCCTATCAAGCCACTAGTATCAGTTTTCAAAGACCTAGAAAAAACTATTTTAAAATTCATATGGAAATAAAAAGATTCCAAAATAGCCAAAGAAATCCTAAGTGAAAAGAACAAAACTGGAAGCATCACATTTCCTGACTTCAAATTATACTATAAGGCTACAGTAACCAAAACAGCATGGTACTGGTACAAAAACAGACACAAAGACTAATGGAACAGAATAGAGAACTGAGAAATAAGGCCACACACCTATAGCCATATGATCTTTGACAAAGTTGACAAAAATAAGCAACAGGGAAAGGACTCCTATTCAATAAATGGTGCTGGGATCGCTGTTTAGCCATATGCAGAATGGCTGGTTTTACAAGGATCCCTACCTTTCATCATATACAAAAATTAACTCAAGATGGATTAAAGACCTAAATATAAGTCCTGAAACTATACAAATCTTAGAAGAAAACCCATGAAACATCATTCTAGACATCAACCTTGGGAAATAATTTATGACTAAATGCTCAAAAGCAACTGCAACAAAAACAAAAATTGATACATGAGGCCTAATTAAACTATAGAGCTTCTGCACAGCAAAACAAACTCTCAATAGAGTAAACAATCTACGGAATGGGAAAAAACATTCAAAAACTGCATCTAACAAAGGTCTAATATCCAGAATCTATAAGGAACTTAAATCAACAAGCAAAAAACAAACAAACAAACAAAAAAACAAAACCAAAACAAGCAACTCCATTAAAAATCAGCAAAAGACATGGACATCTCAAAGGACAGACTAGTGGTTAACAAGCATATGAAAACATGCTTCACATCATTAATCACCAGAGAAATGCAAACTGAAACCATGATGAGATACTATCTCACATGAGTTAGCTATGGCTATTGTTAAAAAGTCAAAAAACCACAGATGCTGGTGAGACTGCAGAGAAAAGGGAACGCTTCTACACTGTAGGGAGGAATGTAAATTAGTCCAGCTACTGTGGAAAGCAGTTTGGAAATTTCTCAAAGAACTTAGAACTACCATTTGACCCAGTAATCCCATTAGTGGGTATATAACCAAATGAAAACAAATCATTCCACCAAAAAGGCATATGCACTCATATGTTCATTGCAGGACTATTCTCAATAGCAAAGACATGGAATCAATCTAGGTGCCCATCAGTGGTGGATTGGATAAATAAAATGTGGTATATAAATACCATGGAATACTACACAGCCATAAAAAAGAATGAAATCATGTCCTTTAAGGCAACATGGATGCAACTGGAGGCCATTATCCTAAGCAAATTAATGCAGAAACAGAAAACCAAATACTATGTGTTCTCACCTATGAGCTCTAAACAATGGGTACTCATGGACGTAAAGATGAGAACAACAGACGTTGGAAACTACTAGAGCAGGGAGGGAGGCGGGCAAGGGTTGAAAAACCATTGGGTACTATGCTTAGGACTTAGGTGATGGGATCAATCATACTCCAAACCTCAGCATCACACAATATACCCATGTAACACACCTGCACATGTACCCCCCGAATCAAAAAGTTGAAATTATGTTTTAAAATAAAATCCATGTTTCTACCAATATAATAAATTTTGGAAGTTTATGCATCTCCCACACATTTGATTTATATTTTCATGATTGACTTAAACTTGATCCTATGTGTCCTTTTTTAAAAAAACAAAATTGTATTTGGAATTTGGATTCAGAATTCATTCCGGTTGGTCCTAAAACATAATATTTCTTATATCATGTTCCCGTTCCAATGCCATTGATGGAATTCAGAATTCATTCTCTTTGGTTGTCGATGTGATATTCAGTGCTTCTCCACAGAACTTTCCCCACAGGTCCACTGAAAGATGGTATGCAGACGGCTGAACTAAACTTAGAGTGTCTGCATCTTTTCCACAGGCTAAGCCCTACAACAGTGTTCTCTATCACACCATCAATAGACTGTTTAAGATCATTTTTAGATCAGGGCAATGATTCCCAACTCTGGCCAGACAACAGAATCATCTGAGAGACTTTTACAAAATAGTCATCATTTGGAACTCCCCCACCATTAAAGCCACTGGAAGGTCAAATTCCATCGATGGCATTTGAGTGGGAACATGATATAGGAACTATTATGTTTTAGGACTGTTAGTTAGGATGCTATATCCCTAACTAAGTAGATCTTTACAGTATTTTTGTAAACAGTCAGGTCTGCTGATGCTTAAACCTAGACTGACAGTGTCCTGAATCATGGGTTCTCCCATGTACCTCATTCTTTCTTCCCATAGTTCCCTGGAGTTTGCCTGACTTTCCTTTTTTGAAGTTCTCATTCCCCATATAACGGTTTGTGAAAAAGTATGTGTCCCAATATTATTCCCTATTTTACTAATTTTGGAGAGATATTTTACTCACATGTCACAACACTCAAAAGGCACACAGTGTCGAGTAAAACCCTAGTCTGCCTTCTTCTCCGTCTCTCAGCCTCAGTTTTCCTCCCTGAAGTCACCACATTTCTAGTTCTTGAGGTGTTCTTGCAGAACTGGGTTATGCACACACAAGCAAATGTTGCATACATGGATTAACTAAAATGATATCCTTTTAAGCACTGTTCGGCAATTTGCTTTTTCCCTTTTCTCTTTTATCCCTACAATTAAGCATGTAGGCCCTTCTTCGTTTAAGTATTTTTTTCAGGAGAATGAAAAGGGCAATGACAAGCGTCCGGGAGGAGGATCCAGAACCTTAAAAGTTCTCAGTCATATTTCTGAGGTCCTTGTACCTAAGAGCGTCCTGCTTTCACCCTCTCTTCGCTACCTGAAGGTGGAGTTATTCCAACCTTATTTCCCTGCCCCTCTTCAGCTTCCTGAGTCCCTGACCCTATTCAGCACTTTTCTTCTGTCCTTTCTTCATGATACTGACTCTCACTAGGAAGTGGGTCTGAATTTACAGTTAGGGTGGAACAATGCTTATGAATAGCAGACCATTCAGGGGCTTCCTAACCTCATTTGGAAATTACACATCTCAGAGGAATTTATGGTCACCCTGAGCAACCTCTCAACACAGTAAGTTAGGCAAGTAATGAGGGTCTGAGTTATGATGTTAAAAGTTGGAATTCAAAGAAAGGGGTAAATAGGAAAAACAATGCAAAGAGAAATGTGATGCACCTTGATAAATGACTAGGTTGAGGGAATGGAGAGAAAGAAGTGAACTCTCTACACCTTAGGATCAAGATTTTAAGCTCAAGGGACCAAAAAAATGGTGGGATTACTATCAAACAAGACATTCTTTGTAAAGGGCTTACAAAAGCCTTATTTTTTCTAGATTGAATACTGTACTCATCAGATTTCGGAGGCAGATCAAGGATGGGAAAATCTGTGGAGTAAGTTTGTCTCCAACCCTTCTCTGCACCTTTTCTGTCTCACCCTTCTGACTCCATGGGCCATTCTTCCACTGGACTGCCTGTCATCTAACACTTGCTAAAGTAATGAACAGTATCAGCTGTGGGCTGATAAAGACAAAAGTTGCACCTTCTCCCAGGAGTAGCTACATTTTAAAAGGAGACTTAGGAAGAAATCAAGAAGACTTAAGAACCGACCCCCCCCCCGCCACCCCCGCAAAAATGCATCTACAAGAGTGGCATTAATGGGTCCTAGGGTTAATTTTTTAGACAAGCTGGTATACCTCAAATCACATGGTGGTTTGTTAATCACAAGGTTAATTCTGTTCTATTGGGACCACTTAACTCCAAAGCTTTTCTTGACTGAACACAGACTATAGCCTACTGATGGGGTTTTAGGTCTATTATTCTGTAACATACAAAGTTGCTTTGTAGCCGTCCATTCAGCTATTTTAAAATATAACAATAGAGGCTGAATAATTTTCTGCTATATTTCCTGACAGTCTTTTTGGTGGAATTTTCTGTGGTCCATAATTGGCCTCCACTTACTGGGACTATGTAACATTTAATACCTTGTTTAAAAAGAGAGAAGTCTTCATAATTACATCCAAAACTTTAAGAAAGACACATGGCTCTTCTAAAGAGAAACCTGCCCACATCCCTAGTAAGTTGAACATAACTGAAACAGCTGATCTATTATGGGCATGCACACTCAGTCCACAGCCAGCATCTCAATAGTGCACACGTACAACAGTCACTAATTCCAATCCAGCTGGGTTTGGCAGAGGTCCAGCTAACGTAGATATATACTGCTTAACCTCCTCTAGGCATCTGACCTTGAAAATATTCACACTGTATAAAAGGCAGTATCACACAGTGGTGAAGAGCACAGGCACCGAAGCCAGGCTATTTGGGCTCAGATACTATCTCTACTAGTTATAGCATTCCTTCCTATCTAGGGGGTTACATTCCAAGACCCCCCAGTGGATGCTGTAAACCAGATTGTACTGAATCCTATATATACTATGTTTTTTCCTATGCAGCCATATCTATGGTAAAGTTTATGAATTAGGCACAGAGATTAACAACTAATAATAAAACAGAATACAATAAAAGTTATGTGAATGTAGTCTCTCTCAAAATAACTTACTGTGCTAACTCTTCTTCCTGTGGTGATGTGAGATGATAAAATGCCTACATGATGAAATAAAGTGAGGTGAATGACGTAGGCATTGTGACATAGTGCCAGGCTACTACTGAATGTCCTGACAACACATTCAGACATTCATGTCAGAAGGCTCATCTGCTTCAGGTGATCCTAGATGTCAGGATTCTGACATCATCATGTCATTACCTGCTTCAGGTGATCCTGGATCATTGAGCCATAATGATCCATGGCTGGATGTCAGGAGCAGCTCATGTCATTAATGGGCAGGCAGTGTATCCGGCATGGATGCTCTGGATAAACGGACAATTAATGTGCTGTGTGGGACAAAGAGGGGTGGCACAAGATTGCATCACACTACTCAGAACACTGCATAACTTAAAACTCATGAATGATTTCTGGAATTTTCCATTTACCTGTATTATTTCTGGACTGCAGGTAACTGAAACCTCAGAGAGCAAAACTGTGGATAAGGGGGGACTACTGTACTACTTGGGTGACCCCAAGACATTTATTTAACCTGCTATGCTTTGGATTCTGCAAAATGTGGAACACATTAACTACTCTGTAGAATGGTTGTGAATAAAACATAATACATGGAAAGCATGTGGAATGGAGCATAGCACATTGTGCCGCATTAAGTGTTAGCTGTGTTTTTACTTAATGGAAACTTTATATTCAGATTTTGCAGGCAATTTTGAAATTTATTTTAGTTAGTTAAAATGTGACCAATGGAAAAAAGTATTAGCTTTTTTCTTTATTATTTCTTCCTCTTCTACTATAAGGTTTCCCTCTGACATGCCAGGGTCTAGTAATGACGTCCACATGTGGCAAGAAACTATAGCAATTAAGCCACAAACTAAGCAGCTGAGGTATCAAGGGCCCCTTTGGGGTCATGTTTAAATGTTCACTGCCCATAAAGGCAACATAAACCTTTTTACTTTTTAATTTTTTGGAGACAGGGTCTCACTCTGTCACCTAGACTGGAGTGCAGCAGCATGATCTCGGTTCAGTGCAGCCTCGTCCTCCTGTGCTCAAGTGATCCTCTCACCTCAGTCTCCTGAATACCTGGAACTCTACACAGGTACCACCCACCTGCTAATTTTTATTCTTTTATAGAGATGGGGGTCTCACTATGTTGCCCAAGGTGGTCTCAAAGTCCTGGGCTCAAGTGATTCTCCCACCTTGGCCTCCCAAAGTGCTGAGATTACAGGTGTCAGTCACTGCACCTGGCCAAACCTTCTTTTTATACTCCTGCATTATGATGCTGTCTATGGGTGGGAGATCCAGTTTTGACTGAACTCAGTCAACAACTTCTCACTTCTGTTTCAAGCAAGCACACCCAACAATAGAGACAAAACAGAAGACACTGCATAGGAAATGCATTCCACATTCATGTCATCTTAAAAAAAAAATAGTGTGCATGTGAAATCAGATTTTAAAGAGGTAACATGAATATATTAGTTCCTTCAGCTAAAGGAGCTACAAAGTCCATGTGAATATATCATTTCAGTTGAAGGCAGATCTGTGGTACTTCAGAGTTTGAACAAAACTAAAACCACTGAGAATTTAGATAACATCTGAATAGATATTCAATGAATGGGTCTTTTTCATCACAATGATTTATTATTATAGTAATGTGGAGCTACACAAATATTTGTTGACTATTTATATTAGGTGCTTCCCTTTATATGAAATGCCTGTCATGTAAATGTTAATATTTGTTGATCTGTTGAAGAATAATGGTAATCTTAGGCATTTAAATTGTGAGGTTGAAAATATTTATTTAAAAGTATCATCATTTAGATACTACATCCTCTGGGTTTTGACATTTAACTAAGATAGCTTTTTCTAAAATACCATAGCAGAAAAAAATCTATTCCATCTTTTTTTAAACAATCTGTATTTTTGTGGAGTTCAGCAGCATTTCAATAAACAGAGTTTAGTACTTTTAACTTTTAGCTTAGCTAATGTACACCAAATTAAAGTCACAGCCTTAAGACAGTTGGTACTGCTGTTGATTAAAAAAAATTTGATAGTGTTTTTAGTTATAAAGGTGGAGTATTTTTAAAGAACTTCAGAAATTCACACATTTTCTGAGAAGACAAATCATTTCCTGCTAAAAATATAAGGCTGAATCAAGTATCAATGTTAGGGATCTAAAAAATCTTGTTGATAAATTACAAAAACACAGAAAATATGTCTACAAGGTAGCTCATGCTAGGAGAATATATACATTTACATGCATTTAAATATATTTTTTCCTTCAATCGATTCAATCAAATAGACTTCAATTTCTAAGAAACAGAATGAAGTCTTTTAATTTTATACCAGTCTAGGAATAGCTCTGTTTTATATTCTATTTTTTGTCATCTCATCTTTCACTCTTTTGCCCTATCTCCCAAAGGACTGGATCTCATATTGGATAATGGTAGATCTGGCACAATTTATCCAGGGATCTCAAAATACTGCATCTAGAATAATGTGATTTTTATTGAAGAAAAACACCAGGTTCTTCAAGGTCACATAACATGCAACAGTGGGGCTGGAAGAGCTCAGCTGGCCACAGCTGGAATAAGCACAATGCTCCTTTCTCTAAAGCTGTTTTTGTTCAGACATCACTTACAGAGTCTCTCTCAGTATTAAAATCACAAGATACCTTAAGACACCTTAAGTCATAAAATCAATCCACAATCTCATCTCTTGAGTCTGAAGTGAGAGGGGTGTCTAGGAAACCTGGGCCCAAAACACTTTCTCAAAATGCCAAACATCATCTGTTAATTATCATTCTGTAGGTTTAAGTCTTTCTGGTCCTTAACATCACCAGTTAAAGATCCTATAGACAATAAGTTATTAGTGATAAACCTTTTGGTGATTAGCCTGTTAAACTCACTGGAGATATGGAAGAGGACTGGTGAGTTTTTTTCCTGCGACGTGAAGAATTAGTCTCTGCTCAGAAAGCCAGAAATAGGTAAGATATCATGATGTTAGGGGCCTGTAGAGTTGCCAGGCACAGAGAGGGATGTGTGGGGTGGGATGAGATGGAGATGGCATCCTTTTGAGTGAGGTGGGAAATTTACTCTGGAAAAAGATAAGGAAAAGAATCAAAAGTAAAGTCTTGGCTGGGCATGGTCATTCATGCCTGTAATCCCAGTACTGTGGGAGGCCAAGGTAGGTGGATTGCTTGAGCTCAGGAGTTCAAGGCCAGCTTGGGCAACATGGCAAAACTCTTGTCTCTACTGAAAATGCAAAAATTAGCCGGCCATGGTTGTGTACCCCTGTGGTGTCAGCTACTCAGGAGGCTGAGGCAGGAGGATACCTTGAGCCCAGGAAGTTAAGGCTGCAGTGAGCTGAGATTGCACCACTGCACTCCAGCCTGGGCAACAGTGAGACCCTATCTAAAAAAAAAAGTAAAGTCTCTTTCTCTGCATATACATATACATGCACATGCACGCGTGCACACATGCACACACACACACACACATACACACTGGCTGGCCCTAGCTGTTGATTCTAACCCAGCATGTCTTTTATAGATTTTTTTTTAACTCTAAGATAGGGTTTTTAAATATTACTTTTGAAACAAATGTTTTTATGTAGAAAAGCATACTATCCAGCTTTTTTTTTAAAAAAAGATAATCCTATGGTCCAAAGATATTTTGACATATTTAAGTGTTCTATGTGATTATATTTGCACAATTGTGATTATGCCTATAAGATTTTAAAGAATCTGAATATATGTTTCCTCAACTCTAAAAAAAAGTACTAAATGTTACCTTCAGGGAATTATGATTATCTTCAATGCATTTTTTTCACCTAAGAACTGCTTCCCATGGTATACCTTTCCCTTCTTCCAAAACTTGCCCTTTTGCCATGGTTTAATCATTTGCTTTAGTTTACTTTTAGCTGCTATTTAGAAGTCTTTCTTCCTCCACCCAAAGGGAGGCAGCTTCCTTAAGTTCAATATTTTTCGTCACTCTTCTTCCTTAGTTGAACCTCCATCCTTTCCCCTTCCTCTGTAACACACCATGATAGCTATATTGTAATCTTTACGGTAGTACAGTAGATACAAGGTAAAATGGATGACACTGTCTCCATTGTTAAACAC
>CAUYQU010082798.1:0-14940 GCA_963574635.1 Cheracebus regulus | reverse complement strand
CTTTCACTTTCAGATTTCGTCCCACTGGAAGGTCTTCAAGGGCAATAACATGTACAAAGTTGTCATCTATGATAACAATGCCTTTGTAATAATTTGAAGGATCTGCCTGAAGTTGTTTTAGGGTTAACTTTTAAAATATATATATAAGTAGAAAAATATACTCTAAATTAATGATAGGGCAGGTGCAATGGCTCACGCCTGTAATCCCAGCAGGCTGAGGTAGGTGGATCTCTTGAACTCAGGAGTTTGAGACCAGCTTGGGCAACATGGTGAAATGCCATCTCTAAAAAAAAATACAAAAAACTAGCCGGTCATGGTGGTGCATACCTGTAGTCCCAGCTACTTGGGAGGCTGAGGTGGGAGGATTACCTAAACCCAGAAGGTCGAGGCTACAGTGAGCCAATATCGTACTACTGCACTCCACCCTGGACAACAGAGTGAGACCTCATCTCAAAAAAAGAAAAAAAAAAAGATGATAAAATAACAATAAATAGTATCAGCAAGACAGCAGACCAGCATCACCACAGACACATAAGACATCATGATTGATAGCTATAACATCACTAGATGGTAGGAATTTTTCTGCTCCATTATAATCATATGCAGTCCATGATTGAACAAAATGTCTTTATGTGATCCAAGACCGTACCGTAATATTTTTGGATGATCCTTTCCTTGGCCTCAGGCCATTTCCTCACATGCATGCAGTGATGAATACTTACCTGAAACATCAGGAGAGATTAGTTCCAGATCACTAGAATTCTCTTTCCATGCAGCTCTGTCTCTTCTAGCAAACTCTGGCTGCAAAGAATTCACCAGGCTCTGGGCTCTATCGACAGAGGGATTCTACCAGGCTGCATATGTCCCCTTCTCCCTGTACTATGGCTTAGAAATTCTCTCAAGGCAATAAACTGAGGCAATCATAGGACTCACTTTGTTTCCTATTGATCAAGGTTCACTGTCCTTTATTGCCTGTATCCAATATCTTGAAAAACATTGTTTTATATATTTTATGCATTTTTTTACTGTTTCTGGCCCATCTCAAACTTTTAACCATTACATGCCAGAAAATGTGATGCATTCAAGAAAATAACTGGATAGATTTGTTTTCCAACACTCTGAATCAAACACTGAGTTATACTTGGTGTCTGAAGAATATAAAATAGTGTAGCTTACTTCTTTGTAAATATGATTATGAAACATCAAATGCATCTTCTTTTTTCTTTTTAAACTCTATAGCCCTATGTCACAATGATGTATCATTCTTTTGGAGGAAACAGGACTGTTCACTGCTAATAGAATAAATGTAGTACTGCTATTGGTACTTTTAATTCTTAACCCATAAAAAACAAAGAAACAGAGTTAACAGTGTACCAGATAAGTGAGAATTGCACTTGACATTCCAAACCAGAATGAACTTATGAATACACAGCACACTCATCACATTAAATAAAATGTTCCCCAATTTTTATATTGTATTTATTTGGGATTATTTCTCCATTTTACATTTAAATGTCAGTGATTTTATATGTAATCATAACTTTTCCTTACAAAATGAAGTTGTTATTCATGAAACTTTTATTTCAATCATACAACCTTCCTTTTTCCTTATCAACTAATTTCTATTATGTTAGAAGATTATCAAAGTTATGGCTTTTAATGATAAATTAATTTGTCATATACCTACAATCATTGTTTGCACAAATTCCCATCAGTTCACTAGGAATTACAGAAAAAAAAAAGCAGTGGGCCTGCCACTACAGACCACTTTACACATGAAACAGATGAAGCAACTGTGAGGTATTTCTGTGAAGTATAACCAGGCTTGTAGATTTTTCCACATCATTGATTTTATCTGTTAAGTCACGTAAATTATAGTGGAAAGCTACCTCCTTCTAGTTTTCACTTGCTATATTTTGTTCCATAATTCATTTTCTTCACAATAAGATTAATTTACAGTTAACATAAGACAAGTAAGTAGAAATTGACATGTGAAGCAAAGCATACTGTTTAAAAATGAGGTGAATAAATACCACAAATAAAAATTATTTAGGAGCAAATGACCAACTATTATAGCCTATAAAGATTTTCTTGCATTCTTCCTATCCTCAATTTACAAGGCTTCAGGCTTAGAGCCTATCTAACCTCTCTAACTATTGCTTTCAAACTCAAGTCTTAGCTACCATACAGACAGTGCAAAAACAGAACTACTCAAGGAGCTGAACCTTCATTATGTCTTAGCTTCTCATTCACAAAATTCTTGTTGTGTTTTTTGAGACTGAATTTTGCTCGTTGCCCAGGCTGGAGTGAAAAGGCGAGACTCGGCTCACTGCAACCTCTGCCTCCTGGGTTCAAAGGATTCTCCTCCCTCAGCCTCCCGAGTAGCTGGGATTACAGGCGTGCGCCACCATGCCTGGCTAATTTTTTGCATTTTTAGTAGAAACGGGGTTTCACTATGTTAGCCAGGCCGGTCTTGAACTCCTGATCTCAGATGATCCGCCCACCTCGGCCTCCCAAAGTGCTGGGATTACAGGCGTGAGCCACCGTGCCCAGTCAAAACCCCTGTTCTAGTTGAATAGGCAGAAATGCCATTCTGACCACCTCAAACAGAATTCTTTCTGATGCACAGATCCCAAAAGCTTATAAGACAAAATTTTAAAATGAGTGAGAGGTGAAAAAGAGCCCTACTTTTACTATTAAAGTAGCTGTCTGACCTTTGGCAAATACTTAACTTTCCGGACTCCATCTAAAAACAAAGAGGAGTCTAGAAGAGATATGACTACAGAGGAACATGGCTTATGGAAATTATATATTATTGTTCTATAATCCTTAATCCATATATATTAGGACACTGTTTCAAAAATATTATTGAAGCCTTTCACCTCCTGATATGATGCAATAGGATGTTTACAAACTACCACTTAAGTATTTTGCCCGCACATGCAAGCAGTCAAATCTGAACCTAATCAAACATCTAAATTTTACTATCAGTTTACAGAAAATAAACATGATATATAGATGATATAGATGATATGATTCATATATAATATATACGATATACATATATCATATATACGTATCAACCAGAAAAATATTTCGTTTGTGACACAGATGCACCTATTTGCACGGACTCATCTCGTTAATGATCAAAAACTGTGCTTTGTTACAATCATTAGAGGACAGAAATATACATATTTAAATCTAATGAAATGCAGGTTTATGTTAAAAACGAATGACCTGCTAACCCAAGGAGTAGCACAGGACTACTATGATTATTAAATACAATGTGATTCTCTAAATAAATAAACAGGTGAAATAATATGAAAGTTCAAAATTCTCTATAATTCTTCTACAAAGACTGTGAAAATCACCTTGGAGTTTTTGAACGAGAGTCCTGGCCCCGCCGGGCCGGCGCTGGCGCGGGCGAGGATCTTAAGCGCTTACCCTGCGGCAGGAGCCACTACCAGCTTCCCTGGCCTCCTTAATCCGCAGCAGTCTCTTTTCGCTCTCATGGCTCTGAGATTCTGTCGAGACGAGCCCTGCCAGCGCTCGGCTACAGCCGGCCAGCCCGCCAGCCCAGAGGCACAGCTCTCGTCGGAGTATTCCCCGAGTTTCTAGTCAGAGGGCCCCAGGCGCCTAGAGGGTCGTTACCGCCCTAGCGTTCAAATAACTCCCGTGAGAGGAGGAAATCCCGCGAGACTGCTGGCAGAGAGTAGGGAGGTGGAAAACTCGAACCGGCACCTCCTGACCCCGCCCCGATTTCACGCCTGCGCAGAGGGCCGATCCAGCTTTTTCCGGCTGAGCTGTGGAATTTGTGGGGTAGGCCGGAAGTGGTGTTGCGGAGAGGAATGGGGGAAGATCCGAGCGGCGGCTCCGCTGGAGAGACCTGAGGCTTGCGGCATTGGGCCTGGCCGGGTCGCAGCGGCTGGGCTGGAGGTGAGGGGAAAGAAGGGCAACCTCTGGTGGGAGTGGACCGGAGTCCGCTAAAGCGAAGCATCCATCCCAGGGTTCGTTGCAGGGAAATACAGACTGGTTTTGCCCCCGGTATGAACTGAAGGCAAGTGAGGGCGGCAGCAATGCGGGCCTGAAAGGCGGTTATTCTAGGGTCGGCCGAGGGGTTCAGGCCAAAGTTCTTTGAAATCCTAGTTGGCGCCGTGGAGGACGAGAGGAAACCGGTCAGGAATCTCCTGGGAAGAGGGTCATGTTTTAATCTATCTAAAGCTGGCACCTGGTAGTTTCCACTCTTAGGCCTAGTAACTAATGTGTGCGTAATGTCAAAACAGGAAACAAAGGGAAGTGCAGGAGATGGAAGGTAATTTTCAGTGAGTGGCTGTATGACAGATTTGCAGTGTCTTTTGTTTCTACCTTTTGTCTGTCTAAAGGATTTTTAAAAAGGTGTTAAATCCTTTTTTTTTAATCCTTTAGACAGACAAAAGGTAGAAACAAAACTATAATATATATATGTACGCACCACTGAACTGGAGAAATAAATGATTATATAAGTAACTGAAGTCCTTTGTCAGCTCTACCCCATCTCATTCTCTTCCCTTTTGCTCAAGGAAACCACTCTCCCTACCACCAAGCAATCAGTAATGTGTGTGTGTGTGTATATATAAAATCTTTTTGCAGCTAGCTTGTTTTACTTAATGTTTTTAAGATTTGTCAGTATTGTGTAACTCCACCTCATTCATCTTAATAGCTGAACGGATATTCTGTTAATTTAATATGTCACTTTCCATTGTTTGACATCCTCAGTGCCTGACATTCTTTAGTTACGGTAGGTAGCTAAATGTTAGTTGAATGTATGACTGCTATAGCATTTGAACTAAGTAAAAAATAATGAATAGGACTTCGTATGATCCAACAGGCGTATTACAGGCAAAGGGAATACTGGCCAAAAGCAGAGACATGAATGTGCATGAACTATTTCAAGAATTTTCATACTTTTAGTACTGAAATGTAGAATGTATGGAGATCATGTGATGAAGGAGAAACCTGGAAAGATGAGGCTTAAGCTTAAAGGATATTATCCTGAAGAGTTATTGAGTGCTGTTAAATGCTTTTCCAATTATGAGAAACTGATCAGAGTTGTATTTTCGGAAGATGATACTCACAGCACACTAGAGATATATCTTAGGATATAAAAGATTATTGACAGGGAACGCAAGACTATCATGCATTATAACAATAACAATCATTGCATTAAGCATGTAAGACATCCAGCCAGACTAAAAATCCTACCACGTTTTCCTAATCTGTATTATCAGATTTCTAAACAATTATTAATATCTCATATTTTTTTCTGTCAAACTTTCAACATTTTCTACTTCGGCCTCTCACTTAGCTGATACCTGGTATCCAATTCAGTTAAAAAAGAACGTCCCCATGCTTTCATCACCACATCTACCAGATCTGTTCGCTAATATAGTGCCACTGCTATTACTATAGGTGAACTGTCTGATTTAGGAGGGAGAGTAAACCCTTTAAAAAATTGTTTTTAAAACAGTAGTGACCGAACTAGTGTTATAAACTTTCAAGGGGGGATTGAAACATGAATAGTAAGAATATGAAAGAACAGAAAGGTTAAAAGACAATTGCTTCTAAGAGAATAATGATCCGTATATAGTAATATAAAAATAAGATACTTTTAAAAATGTTTTTTGTTTTCAGGTAGATTTAGGTTCCAAGCTTTAAAAGCCAAATCTAAATTTACATGTATGTTTTTATAGGATCCTTGTTTCTACTGTTTCTTAACATTTAAAATAGAATCTTTGATAATCCTATTGTAAATAATATGTTGTATTAGCCTTTGTCTTATATATTTCCAAATTGTCCAAATATAGTTGGATAACTTATTTTTTATCCACTGTGATAAAAATAGAATGTGCATTGTACAGTTTACTACAGTTATCACTAATTTTCTCATTCTTTCAAACACATTGAGTAACTACCGTTCAATAAGCACTATTCTAGGAATAGGTAGATAAGATTCATTAATGGGAAATCACTAACCTGAAACCAGATCATACGACCGTGTTAATACACCTTGGTGTATAAGAAACTTTCCACTACAAATAGTTGGTTACCTTAATTGGAACTCTTCCTTAAGGGAGGCCAAGTAGATGGATAGCTGAATAAAGAGTGTTATTACTTGGAAATGTGGCCATGTAGCCACAGGAGCCAATGTACACATTCTTAAGCATCAGTGTACACATTTAGAGGTCTTTGGTGTTTTGGCCAGCAGAACCCATCTGGGTTATGGAATCACACTGGTATACTTCATCATGTTCAGGTATGAACATGTTCTGATTTATATTGAGTACAAATTGAGCATGTCTGTTTAAATTAAAGTTCGAGAACTTATGGTTAGGCCAGAACCTCAGGTTTGGACTTCTCCGCAGAGTTCCTCTGGCTTCTCATTAAGGCTGGTTTCAGAGATGTAAGTAAAGAAAGTCAAACAAAAGACTTTGTAGCACGCTTTGTTTAGCATTGTTTTTCTTGAGCTACATATGGTAAATATTTAGGGAGAGGTAGCAGGAGGACAGAATTGTAGTAGTTTGAGGTTTCTTGGGGGAAAAATGAAGCATTAAAATATACTAGCATCCTTATATGAACTTTTAACTATGGAAGGAAGTGTCAGTATTCTCTTTCAGGCAGCTGTTTATCTGGTTTAGACTGTTTCAAGGCTCTGTATATTGCCCTTCAACTTTTCTTATGCATTAAAAAGAGATCTGGATCATTTACCTTCAGCAATGTAGCTCTGGTCTAATATATTGATGACCACTCACTGTACTGGGACTTCCAAAAGGTATTTACCATAAACTCTTTAGTCCTTCTAATAACCTTAGCATAGAACGTAAAACCTCCTAAGAAAAGCTTTGTCTCTCTTTCCAACCAGGGTTAAGTATTTGTAACATGTCATCTTTCTTGGATTTTTTTGGGGGGGGGGCGGGGGAGAGGGCGGAGTCTCACTCTGTCACCCAGGCTGGAGTGCAGTGGCACCATCTCAGCTCACTGCAACCTCTGTCTCCCAGGTTCAAGCAATTCTCCTGCCTCAGCCTCCCGAGTAGCTGGGACTATAGGTGCGTACCACCATACCTGGCTAATTTTTTATTTTAGTAGAGATGGGGGTTTTGCCATGTTGGCCAGGCCGGTCTCGATCTCCTGACCTCAGGTGATCTGCCCACCTCAGCCTCCCAAAGTCCTAGGATTGCAGGCATGAGCCACCGTGCCCAGCCAACATGTCATCTTTCAAGGAAGCATCTAACCAAGATTAAGTCAAAGGCACCTGTCAGGTCCTGAATTCTCTCCCAGATGGACACCTTTTAAGGTACAACCAGCTACCATATATAATAAATCTGTAGCTGTTTAACCAGTGTTAAAGCATTTAAGATTTTGACTTCCTGGAAGAACCTATGGTCTGCATAATGATTGTATTAAAAGATAAAATACCTGATCAGGAAAAAGAGGTTTAGGGCCAAACTATACAATTTTGTAACTAGAGCAGTACCATAAAATAACAGTGTTTTGAAATGTACTCAGGATTTATTGTACTCAAATATGGTAAGATAGGCAGATGTGAAAATGACTGTCATGAAAGAAGAAATTTTTATACTCATTGTATCCTTAGAAACAGGAAGCATAGCACCTTACACCATGCAAGGGTGCCATACCTAGAAGCAGCAGGGTCAGTGGGGAGAGGAAGTACAAGGAAACTGCAGGAAAGCCTTTATTTGCTTTTTTTAGGAAGGAATGGGCAAAACTGGATAAGCAGGCTTGAACAGGTTTAAAATTGGCTGGTGTAAATAATTTCTGACTTAGGACATAGGGGATATCCCTAGTTGCCTGGTAACTGGTACTGGAGTGATTAGGACAAGGCAATATTGGTCTGGAGTATAAGAACCCAAGATGTCTGTGTTGGGTGTGGGTGTGGGCGTGGGGGTTCTGGATTGGTTAGTTTGCGTAGGAAATAGCTAACCCTGGTAGAGGTAGTACCTCCCCAGTCATCAAGGACCGACCCAGATACCAGAACATTAATTGTACAAAAATAAAAAAATACAGTTAATACAAACAGTCCTAATAAAGATATAGTATTAACATAGTTAAGACATGTTGAATTTTTAATAAATAAACGCAACAGTAAATGTAAGACTGCCCCCCCCTTCCAAAAAACTTGAGATAATTTGATGGAAAATGTGGGTAAGGAAGGATTGGAACTACTGTTACAGCCATAAGAGTGAAGTACACTATGATCCAAGAGAGCAGTGCAGTACCACCAAGGCAGGCATGACCAAGATAGTTGTGGCCAAGCAAAAAGGAAGTACGTATGGTGAATAAGCTATACTCCTTCATGGCTTGCTGTATTCAGTTTTGTTAATATACTTTCCAACTCCTGATGCCAACTTCTGAGTTTTACTGTCACTATTTTTCTGTTTACCAATCTCGATTGAAGTGGTTTGCCTTATAGAAATAGGGCTAAGCCAATATAAGATCATGATAGAGAGAGTTATAGACTTTTTGCCTCACCATCCATGATCTTAGATATCATAAAGGCCCCCATAGCTGGCAGTAATACTACTTTGTACTGTGATACTTTCATGTCTTATCTCTCATCTTATTCCCAGGTCAAGGATGCATTCCCAGGAAAGTTCCATAAAAATATATCATCAGCTCCAACCTGATATTTGACCTAGCCATGGAAAACCTCATTGGCTCCTTACTAGATCAGACCATAAGTATGATTAAGGAATGGAAATCTAAGATAAATTTCCACTACTTCAAGATGTTCTTATACAAGTCAACAGTTTAGCGGATCAGCTAGACTCTCATCATCAAGCAGACATACTCAAGGTACCAACACAGCAAAGGGCAGAAAATGTCCCTATATCATTATTTTTCACAATATGTGTGAGACCCATTAGTGAGGCATGAAATCAGTTCTGTGAGTCATAATGAACATTTAAAAAAAAAACAAAAAACAAAATAAAATGTAAAATATCAAAGTGTTTTGCATGAATCCTTTGCCTGAATTGTGCACATTGCAAGGAATGCTGAGGTCAATTTCAATTTGTGAGAAAGGTATTTGATGGAGGGGATAGGATGAATAGAATGCATATTGGCCAAGAAATGGTTTTCAGGCATTTGCTCCTGGGTGTCTTGCTTGATTTTCATAATAGCAAGGTTAATCCATAGTCAAGTTTTATATTATAGTGACTTGCAACTAGTTGTGAAGTCTGAGATACTCAACTGAGATTCAATTGCAAACTTTGAGTGTAGTTTTGAAAATATGTTATTTAGACTATCTATATTTTTTTCTTCTTTTTTGAGTTAGTGCCAATTATAACATTTTAATCAAACTGGAACAAATTGTTATTGAAATGGATCATTTCTTTATTAAAAGAAAGGAATAGTGAAGTGAAATATACAGAAGCATGTTCAAGTTCATCTGTTGAATCTGAAATTGTGAATAGTGGCAATAAGAAAAATACTGACTCTAGTCTGCAAACTTCAACTTCACTTGAGCCACATTTCAAAAAGAAAAAAGTAAGTGCAAGACGTTATAATGAAGATTACTTAAAATATGGCTTTATCAAATGTGAAAAACCATTTGAAAATGACAGACCTCAGTGTGTTATTTGTAATAATATTCTTTCAAATGAAAGCTTAAAACCTTCGAAATTAAAAAGGCACTTAGAAACTCAGCATGCTGAACTTATTGATAAGCCTCTTGAATATTTTCAAAGGAAGAAAAAAGACATAAAATTATCAACGCAGTTTCTTAGTTGTTCTACCATTAGTGAGAAAGCCTTATTATTATCATATTTAGTTGCATATCGTGTGGCAAAAGAGAAAATAGCTAACACAGCTGCTGAAAAAATTATTCTTCCAGCATGTTTGGATATGGTGCGTACGATATTTGATGATAAATCAGCTGATAAATTAAAAACTATACCTAATGATAACACAATATCGCTTCGAATTTGTACTATTGCAGAACATTTAGAAGCAATGCTTGTTACTCGGTTACAGTCTGGTATAGATTTTGCAATCCAGCTTGATGAAAGCACTGATATTGGAAGCTGCACAACACTTTTTGTTTATGTCAGATATGCATGGCAAGATGATTTTATGGAGGATTTTTTGTGTTTTTTAAATTTAACCTCACACCTAAGTGGATTAGATATTTTTACAGAATTAGAAAGGCGCATAGTTGGCCAATATAAGTTAAACTGGAAAAACTGTAAAGGAATTACAAGTGACGGCACAGCAGCCATAACTGGAAAACATAGCAGAGTAATTAAAGAATTACTAGAAGTTACCAATAATGGTACTGTGTGGAATCATTGTTTTATACATCGTGAAGGTTTAGCATCCAGAGAAATTCCACAGAATCTCATGGAAGTATTGAAAAATGCAGTGAAAGTTGTTAATTTTATTAAAGGAAGCTCACTGAATAGCCAGCTTCTTGAAAAATTTTGTTCAGAGATTGGAACTAATCATACCCACTTACTATATCATACCAAAGTTCGTTGGTTATCTCAAGGGAAAATACTAAGCAGGGTTTATGAGCTCAGGAATGAGATTCACTTTTGTCTCATTGAAAAGAAATCTCATTTGGCAAATATTTTTGAAGATGATATTTGGGCAACAAAATTGGCATATTTAACTGATATTTTTAGCATTCTTAATGAACTGAGTTTAAAACTACAGGGGAAAAACAGTGATGTATTCCAACATGTTGAACGAATCCAGAGATTTCGAAAGACATTATTGTTATGGCAAGCAAGACTTAAAAGTAATCGTCCTAGCTACTACATGTTTCCAAGATTTTTGCAACATATTGAAGAGAATATTATTAAAGAAAACATTTTGAAAGAAATAAAAGTAGAGATATTGTTGCATCTCACTTCTCTATCTCAAACTTTTAACCACTTTTTTCCAGAAGAAAAATTTGAAACATTAAGGGAAAACAGTTGGGTAAAAGATCCATTTGCTTTTCGAAGCCCTGAATCAATAATTGAGCTAAACTTGGTGCCTGAAGAAGAGAATGAATTATTACAGCTTAGTTCTTCATATACATTGAAGAATGATTATGAGACCTTAAGTTTATCAACATTTTGGATTAAGGTAAAGGAAGACTTTCCATTCTTAAGTAGAAAGAGTGTCCTGCTATTACTACCATTCACAACTACTAGTTTGTGTGAACTAGGGTTTTCTATCTTCACCCAGTTAAAAACAAAGGAAATAAATGGGCTGAATGGTGCAGCAGCTATGCGGGTAGCATTATCTTCCTGTGTTCCAGACTGGAATGAACTTATGAACAGGCAAGCACACCCATCATGGTAAATAAAATCTTACCTAGTTTTTTGTTTTTGTATTTCTTATTTTGTAGTATTATTCTATATTATATTTAAATGGGACTATAACGTTGTATGTGATACTTATGTTTTAATTTTTGTTATATTTAATAAAATTATTTTATGTTCATTGAACAAAAATTTAATGAATTTCTGTTAGAGGCCAGGAATTATTCCAGAGATAATTGGGATACAAAAGTGAACAACACAGATAATTCCCTAGTGGAGTTTATATCCTGGTAAAGAGAAATTGACAATAAACATAATAAATAAGCTTTATAATATTTAGAAGCTATTAAGTGCTATGGAAGGAGTAGTAAGACGTACTGGGAACCCAAACCATGAAGGATTCTGTAGACCATTATTGGGCCTCTGGTTTTGTCATTGGAATAGAGAACAGTTGAAGTGTTTAAGCAAAGGAGAGAGATGATCTGAGTTAGGTTTTAAAAGACACTTTGATCACTATTTTAAATTCTTAGGATAAGTCTGGATTAAATGTTACTCCCCCCTCACTGGGCATGGTGGCTCAGATCTGTAATCCCAGTACTTTGGCAGGCCATGGCAGAAGGATCACTTGAGCCCAGGAGTTCAAGACCAGCCTGGACAACATAATGAGACCTTGTTGCTGCTAAAAAAATTTTAAGAATAAGCCAGGTGTGGTGTTGCGCACCGGTAGTCCCAGCTACTCAGGAGGCTGAGGCAGGAGGGAGCTCAAGCTCAGGAGTTTGAAGTTGCAGTCATCTATGATTGCACCACTGCAGTCCAGCCTGAGCAACAGAGTGAAACTCTGTCTCAAAAAAAGTAAATGTCACTTCCCTAAAGAAACCTTTCTAACCACCTTAGGATAAATCCTCCATTATTCCTTTTATTTCTTTGTTTTTCTTGTAGTATATAATTTCTAATAATTTTGATTACTATCATTCTGCCACCCTGGAGTATGTAATTCATAATTATTACTATCATTCTTCCATAGTTGGGGAGATGATGTCCATTTGCATGATACATAGTATGTATTCAATATCCATTTGCTAAAGAATAAATGAATCAATAATACCTAACATCTCTAATTTGCCGTCATTTCCAGTAATAATTATTAAATATGTGGCAAATTTCTTTGCCTTTTTTACTTTTTAAAATCTGATTTTGGGGCCGGGGGCAGTGGCTTACGCCTATAATCCCAGCACTTTAGGAGGCTAAGGCAGGCAGATCACCTGACGTCAGGAGTTCGAGACCAGCCTGGCCAACCTGGTGAAACCCTGTCTTTACTAAAAATACAAAAATTAGCTGGGCGTGGTGACGGACACCTGTAATCCCAGCTACCTGGGAGGCTGAGGCAGGAGAATCACTTGAACCCAGGAGGCAGAGTTTACAGTGAGCCAAGATTGTGCCACTGCACTCAAGCCTGGGCGACAGAGTGAGACTCCATCTCAAAAACGAAAAAAAAAATTGAATTTTGACATAACTTCTGTAAGCATCCAGAAAGGCGTTGATGTTTCTTCACATTGTTGCTGATGCTTAAGCAATGTACATTGTGTAATATATAGTCTTCAAACTAATTTCAACTTCTGCCTCTCTGTGTACTCCTTCCTTCACTGGGTGATACTATTTTGGCATGTTCTATCTCATTAAAATCATACAGGGTAGCAGTTCCTTTCCATCTGCTATCATGCCTAGCCTTGTAATATTTGATTTTTCAGATTTCCTATTCTATTGAAGGTAATTGATTTTTTCTTTTTTTGATGCTTGAAATAAAGTGTTGAAAAATCATTTTCTGTGAGTAGCTCATATTTCTGCACAGTCTGAATCCCCTGTTTGACCGTGTTCACATTTAAATTAAGGATGAATAAAGGAAACATTCCTGGATAGTGAAGCTAGAGATAGCGGTTCCCCTAGAGACATCCCAGGGAAGTAAGGATAAGCCTTCTCTTTTCTCACACTAGGAAGGGAATTTGCCTACATTCCAGAAATAATGAGTAATCTCTGGAGAAGATGGGGAGACATGTCAGCAGCTCCATAAAAGCCTAGAAACTATTAAAATTTGGGGCTCCTCTTCTGTAGTGCAACCCACTGCATTCAGAGGTAACACCTGGCTCTTACTGTATTACGTTATAGGAATTGGAGCATGAGAAACACACAATGCTACTCTGGCTGCTGTTTTTGCTATGAATAAGAAATTGTTCTCTGATCCAGAGGTTTGTGTCTTTCTGTGAGTATGTCTGTCCTGTAAAATCTCATTTACCATGTAAGGTAACATTCACGGGTTTCAGGGAGTAGGATGTAGACATCTTTGGGGAGGCTATTAAGCCTACTACAGTCCACCCTCTGGTCACCAAAGACTTATCCATCCCACTTGAAAAATACATTCACCCATCCTAAGGTCCCGATAGATCTCAACCCATTATAGCATTAGCTCAAGGCAAAGTCTTACCTAAGCTTCATCAACTAAAAAGTCCAAAATCTCATACCTAAATTAGGTACGGGTGCAGCTCTGAGCATAATCGATTCTGGAGCAAAATTTTATATCGACCTATGAAACTAGAAAGCAAGATCTGTGCTCTAAAACAGTAGTGGGACAGAAATAGGGTAGCAATCATAGATGTTCTCATTCAGAAAGGAGACACCACCCAATCTCTTTCAAAGTCTCATGGGCAAATTCCATTAGGTTATAAAGCCTGGGAATAGCTGTGGCTCCGGCACCTGCCCTCTGTATCGGGCTCCACCCTCAGAGCCATCCTTTTTAATGTCTGTCACTGAGTAGTTTTATCGGTCTGTTTCTTGCTGGTAGAATTTAGGGAGCTCGATTGCCTTCTTTTATTTTGTCTTCTCTGTCTCTTTTAGTCCAATTTGACACTGTTTCTATTGGTAAAACAAAACATTGTGGGTTATAGGGATTCACTCCACTGAAAGAGGCTCTTCAACAGATCGTTCCTGAATAATTCTATCTCTACTTGGGACTTGTGCTGAGATTGGTTGAGAAGGTTTAAGTCACATGCCTCTTCAAAGAGCCCTCTGTGTAACTGAATACTGTAATCTTCAGTGCTTCCTAAGCAGTAGCACAAGACTACCCACAGTTACAAATAGTTTAGATAATAAATTTCATACTATGTATATTTTACCACAATTTAAAATTCAAGAACTTTTTATAGAAGGATGTACAGCCACATTGTTGGCATTCTCACCAGAGCACGCTTTCCTTACAGTGGATCTCTTAGCTTTGGCATCCTTCGCAATCTCAAAGGCTGAGAATTTCTCAAATCATCAAATCCTGGTTTTATTTTCTAACAGTTCTCTCAATTTATCCCTTTCCTCTCTCATTTTTCTAAAAGCAACGATATACCAAGTCAGATTTTCATCGCTGCTTGGAAACTTTATACAAATCATTGCTTAAAAGTTCTGTTTTTTTACAATTATAGGACACAATTCATCTAAGCTTTCTACCACAGTATAAAAATAACCCTCTTTCCTTTAGTTTCAAAAAATACATTTCTCATTTCTTTGTGAGCCCTCACCAGCAGCACTTTTAACATCTGTATTTCTACAGTTTATGATGTGTTAAGATTTTCTCTAATACAAGTTTTCTCTA
>CAUYQU010082797.1:0-16193 GCA_963574635.1 Cheracebus regulus | reverse complement strand
CTGGCGACCCGTGTGGCTCCTCTGCCGGGAATCTCCCGGTCTGTGGGCAACAAAAATTCGTCGGAAAGTGCGGCGTCCACTCGTTCTCTGCGCTTTCACTGGGAGCTACATTCCTGAGCTGTTGCTAATCGGCCATCTTGTATCTCTCTCCCGATTTCCAGATGTTAAACCAACCTTTCATTCCTAGAATCAATCTCACTTAGACATGGTATATAATCCTTTATACATGTTGCTGAATTCAGTTTGCTAATATTTTTTGAGAATGTTTGCATTTACGTTCATAAGCGATATTGCTTTATATTTTTCCTTTCTTGTGATGTCTTTCTCGAGTTTGGATTTGAGGGTAATATCTCAGAGAATAAGCCTCTTTTAATGTTTGGAAGAGTTTGTGAAGTATTGGTGTTAATTCTTTTTAAAATGTTTGGTAGAATTCACCAGTGAAACCATCTGGTCCTTGGCTTTTCTTTGTGGGAAGTTTAAAAAGTGCTAATTGAGCTTTTTTGCTTATTATAGGTCATATATATGTGTATATACGTGTGTGTGTGTGTGTGTGTATGTATATATATATACATGTATACACACATACATGTATATACAGGATAGGGTCTCACTGTGTTGCCCAGGCTGTAGTGCAGTGGCTATTCACAAGCACCATCCCACCACTGATCAGGTTGTGAGTTTTGACCGACTTAACTTCCCACCCAGGCAAGTTCATCTCTCCTTAGGCAACCTGGTGGTCTCCCACTTCTGGGAGGTCACCATATTGATGCCAAGCACAGTGTGGACACTCGAGGAGCATAATACACTATGGCCCAGAACTGGCAGGCTCAAGTGATCCTCAAGTGATCCTCCCACCTCAGCCTCCTGAGTAGCTGGGACTCAGGCATGTGCCACCACGCCTGGCGAGTTATTTTAATAAATTACATCCCTACATGACATACAGATTTCTTATAAAGCCATTAGAATAGGCTAAAATCCTCCATGGCTTGCCATCAGAGTGAGGATAAAATACAAAATAAAACATACCCTCAGCTTGGCATATAAAAGTCCTTACTGATCGGGGCCCTGCTTACTGCTGTAGTTGCCTTTCTCTTCACATTGTACTCTAACTGTACCAATCTTTAGTTCCCCCAAAATGCACCTTAATGTTACTTACCTCTGCACCTTTTCTCATGCTGCTCCTTGTCTGCAACAATCATCCTTTCTCATCACTTGCAGTCCACACCTCCTCTCATTGCTCCGTAGGGATAGCTCTCCTGGCTCTTCAAGACTTAGCTCAGGATAATTCCTCCAAGGGAGCTTCTTGGCTAGGTTGGGGCATCCTCTGGGATCACCCAAAACCACTGTATTCCCTCTGTTAAAGCATTTATCAAAGTGTGTAGTTCTTGTCTGTTTTCATGTCTGCTTCCTTCCCTCCCAGTCTTGTTCTTATCCTTGCCCTTAACAGGGCCCCGCAGAGACTGGCACAGAGATGATGCTTGGAATGTTCATGGAATGAATTAATGAATGAACAAATGAATGTTTTCTTCCTGGGCACAGGTGAGTGAGCTGCCTTCCTCCATCATCCATAGGGATGATTTAAAGGAGAAAGACCAAAAGAGACCAACGGCACCCAGAGAGGTGAAAGGGACTCGGAGGAAGCTCTCAGTTTCCTCTCTTCCCAGCAAGTACCACGGCTATGAAGAACTGCTGACAGCCAAGCCTGATCCAGCCTTCACTGAGCCAAAGGGTATGTCAGGGCATATCCTTGCTCTAGGGCAAGGAGCCAGAGCAAGTCAGGGCCAAACCAAGGCTGGTGCCAAGCCGCCTTTTCCCAACTAGAGTGTTGTCCTCTGTCTAAACACCTGTCAAAGGGCTCGATTTAGGGCATCCTTTATTTGAAGCCCCACATATTGGGACCCCTGTCCTGGGCCTTCACTGGCTGATGAGGAACCACAGTTTATTCAGAGATTCCAATCGGTCTCGGTCTAGCAGCTCTGGATGGAAAAGTCTCTCCTCAGGAAAGGTGTGATGAATGAACACCTAGACTGGCCAGATTCTTGTGCTTTTCCCAGCCCAGGTAAGTCCCAAACTGAACAATCTGGTTTGAGCCAAAGGAGGCAGCTTCATCTGTGTTAATCTATACTTCCAAAGCAACTGGCATTCAGCTGGCTGTTCTGGGTGTCAGCCCCTGTGATATAACCCTGAGGTTAATAGGGTCACATTGGAGCCAACCTTTTCTCCTACTCCAATACTATTTTCCCATTACAATCTGTGCTATTTTTCCATTGCAATATGGGACAAATACTCACCGAAGAACGATGGAACTTCAGGCACTGGAACAGATCCAGGAGAAACCTGGGAGTAGTGTTTTCTTTTGGGGACTCTCAAACCCTTTTACCTAGAGCTGCTGTGAGAACTGAGGAATGAAGCAATCAGGAGAGGCATCTGGGAAGAGGAAGGGGAAGTACCTTGACTCAGTCTTGCCTTCTTCCCCTAGGAATCCAGAAGAATGCACAGGCCCTGCAACACATGCTGAAGCACCCACTCCTGTACCACTCCTCCAAGCCCAAGCTGGACGCTCTTCAGAAATCCTATGTTCCCAAAGAAAAACGGGTAAACTTCCAGCTGAGTATGTAAAGGACCCCTGAGTACCCCCTACAGATACAGATGTGGCTGTCACCTTGGGACCCTCTGAGGGCAATGCTTTCCCAGCACCCCCAGATGCTCCCCAGCTTGTTGCTGTGACTGTATGAAGTGAGGCCAGGAAAGTCTGTGCATAAACCTGGGATAACACCCTCCTCCATGACCTGCCAGGCCCAGAGAATCCCGATTCCACTGCCACGGAAGACGAGAGCCCAGCCGCTGGATGACATCTTCATTCGCTTGCGGGATCCCTGGAACATTACAGAGGCCCCACTAGGTATGGCTCTGCCACAGCTGCCAGGATCCCAGATCCAGCAGTTCACTCATCTGCTGGCTAAAGGCAAAAAAAGGGCTTGTGTCAGTGCGGGAAAGGCCCTTAGAGAGCAACTGCCCTCACTGGTCTCTCTATATAGATGGAGCAACGGAGACCCAGCATGAGGAAGGCAGTTGCCTAAAATCATAAAGCATGTTAAGGTCCTGAACCAGGACTTAAGATATGAGAGTCAGGAGGGCATACCACTGACTTCCCACTGCCTCAAGCTGGAAAGTCAATTTTTAGCCCCTTACCATCCTCCTGCCATGCCATCCCACTTTCCAAGGGTCTCTGGATGAAATCCTGCTGCCTCTGGCTGGGTGGGAGCCAGCAGGAGCTGGTGCCTCTCCTGGCTTCTTTTCCTGCAGGTGCTGTCCTGCGCCGTCGGACAGAGCAGCGGCTGGTGAACCAGAAGCAGTACCTGGAGGCCAAGAGGCTGTTGAAGGAGTTCCAGGCACGCTACCAGCAGCTGGTGCGTGGCTCTCTGCAGACAGTGTTGGGGACCACCCCGCTCCCTCCGGCCTGCCCACCGCTGAGTGAGAGCCAGCCCAAGTTCGGCCGCTTCCTCAAGTTCATGGATGAGTTCTGCCAAGACCCCACAACCAGTGACTCACAAAGCTAGGGCTGTGCACCACCTGGCCTGTGCCCCAGCTCTCCCTGAGGGCTCTGTGCCCTGGACTGCACCTCGAGGTTGACCAGCCGGCCACAGGCCTCAGCTCAGCTGGGCTCCACTCACTGGCCACAAACTGGCCTCCCCGTCAGGATCTCCCTTCCTTGGGTCAGGCATGACCTGGTGCCTTGCCAAGTGGCAATAAAGAGTGGGTGCACAGGACAACAGACTGGGTGCCACATGCATTCTTTCTTGGAACCCAGGCCACAGCAGCATTGTCACACTTCCCTCTAAAAATGGTTTTCCAGTTCAGATGCAACAGGGATACATTTGTTCTCTGTTGTATGAGAATCTGACACCAAGGGGACCTTAACAAACTCCTGAACAATGGCTCCAAAAAGGGTATTTTTAAAAACAAGATCTTGTGAGTAGATCCCTAATCTGCAGGGAGTGTCATCCTGTACATTCATTCTTTACTCAAACTCTTTCTTTGTTCCTTCATTAGGAACAGGAATAGTTGAATGTGAACATGACCGTAAATTGGAGCAAAGTGTAAACTGGAGATAACTTATGCAAAAGACATAGTGGTAACCATGGAAACCCCATCCCAGCTCCTAATCTCTACCACTATTTTGAATGCCGAAGCAAGACATTCAGCATGGGGCATCTCCCAGAGCACATACAGCACCAAAAATCCACACACAGCCTAAACTTAACCCATGTTTCTGTCTGAGATCGTTCTCCAGAGACAAGACTTTGACTAGAAACGGAACATTCACTTTCATGAGTTTCCTTTACTGTATTCTCAACTTGGGCCTTGCCTCAAGCAGGCAAACATACATTGAAGAGTGCACTTTGGTACTGTTTAAATAATAACACATCATCCCACCTGATTCCATGCCACGTCATTGCTGGCAAAAGCATCCCCAACAGGGCATGCCCTGTTCAAAGTCCTCTGTCTTTGTCAAAATGCTCTTCTGATGAGTTGGAGAGGAGGCAGCCAGCAGTGGCAGTCCATCAGGGATCCAGGTACCTTCTCCAATTCTAAAGCAGACAGCAGGTTGAATAAAACCAATATACAACCCATTTTCTAGGCAGGAGGGGACAAGGCCCTTAGGACAATTGTATTTGTACAAAGAGTTGAGAGTTAACAGTATATCAGGCTCAAAAGAAAAAACCATTCGTTGGCATTTAAAATAATTTTTTCCCTTGCATAGTATCTACTCTCACTAGGACATTAAGCACTCTGCTGGAGGCTCAGCGTTGGTAAAATCATGTTTGATGCAAACTTGAACCCAATAAGTAAGAACCCCTGCTCTCATTGGTGGCACAGCTTTGGAGGGTGGTGGTCCCAACAAGGGGGAATCTGCTTGCTGCCATATTAATCTGGAACCAGGGCCAATAGCTACTCCTGAAATCTCGTATTTGAAGAGTGAGTTCATTGCCTGTTTTACCTTATAGTAAATGATAGGAAAGGAAGATGAACAAACTTTGCTTTGCCTTAGCTTCAAACTAGTTCTTGATTTAAGACACCAAAAAGGGAGTCAGTCTGCTCAGAGTTTAAAGTTGCCTCTCACATGATGAAGGTTGTTAAAAAGTTGCCACCTTACTGACAAGGCATTAAAAAGGAATTTACTCATAAAGAAGAGCAAATTTTTTTCTTAGGAAGAAAAAAATACTGATAATACATAGAATAACCTGCACATTCAGTCTTGGCACTTTTTCCTTCATCCAATCTGTCTAATCTCTAAACTGGTGACCCTTGCAAATATCTTAGTCTCTTTTCTACAGTCTTCTGCAGAAAGCTATAGCAGGTAACAATCATGTATAAAGATGCATTTCCTGGATCATCTTCAGAAGAAAATCTATTCAGCACTTTCCCTTTAATCATCTGTACCTCCCACCCCACCCTACCCCAGACCTGCTTTCTCTCTCTTTGAGAATTCACAACAAACTATGTTTATAGACCACTCTATGAGTTGATGAGGAAAAGGCTGGCTGAGAAAAATTTAAAACCCTAATGAGTTTCCAATTTTTAAAGAAAATTTGGCTAGGTGGCTTTTAACACTTAAAATTATTCCAATCAAAATATATCACTTTCCAAGATTCCACATTCATATTAATTATACTATGGAGACTTTCTCTACCTGAGCATGTATTCAGGGGATATAGGTACATTTAACTCTAACTGAAAAAAAAAAAACAGGAAGAAAAAGCTAGTAAAATAACCTCCTAAATCATTTAAGGGTATCCCCGTCATTGGTATGTGCATCTGTGTGTATCAAACTTTAATGATTGATTATTTATTCAGACCCTGGAAAACTACACTATAAAATAGGGCACTGGATTGCAAGTTCCTTGTTTGACTAAAAAAAGGGGGTTGGGGGCGAAGTTGTTTAACTTGGATGATTTCCGTGCCCATTCCAGCTATACAGTCTATGATTGTGATCCAGCCTTTGCTCTCCTACTAGACATTTCAATGAAAAGCTAGGCAGGAAAAAGGAAAGGAATCCCAAGTTGCTGCCAGCTCCGATGAGAGATCAGGTTGGGGGTGGAATTAGGAGGTTACTAAATTGAGGTGTGGGCCTCCTCTGACCATGTTAGTGATCCACAACCCACCTCACTTCTTGAGGCTTAAGCTGAAAGCAGTTTTTGAAGAGATGTTAATGTCTTGTAATCACTAGAGGAGAAAATTCATTCTCCTTCCATAACATTACTTAGTAAAAGAAAAGCAGTGGTGCAATCAAATTTACAAATACTGATGGGGTCTCTAATATGTAGAATGTAGCCTGCTGGGTGCCACTCAGTATCCTAAATGGGACCAGAAATGGCTTTCCTAAAACCATAAACTCTCCAGCCACACATATATTCAAATGCATTCCATTTGACATTGAGCTCCTCAGAACTGCTTTATCTCCACAATCCAGCTCAGGGTTGGCACATGTTTGAAGCTCAGGAAATGTTTGTCAAATAGAAAAGATGAACAGCCTTGGGTCATCAGCTGCACGAGTCAGGCACAGTGGCAGCTTCCCATTTTAGTCAGTTGGCCAGTTTGTAACCAGACAGTAATTAATTAAGCAGCTTTAATCTCTTAAGGGCATTTTTCCTTTAGGGAAAATGAACAAAAAACATTTATCACCAGTGCTGCTTCCAAGCAAAAATGTAAAAATAAAAGTTTAAAAAATAAGTGAAGCCACTTAGGAGTTTCCCTGGCAAACCTGACCCAAGAAGACTTAACCTTTTTAAAAAAGAAGCAATTATATGAAAGGGGCTAGAGGCTGGATGCATAATCCCCTGATTTTATACCAACCCAGCACCCCCAGATGACTTCTTCCAGCAGATACAATCAACAGGTCAAGAACATTTTCTCAAAGTATCTTTCCCTCTCTATGGAAAAGAGCTGACAGCCCCCTTCTGAGGGCACATTTCTTGGATTTCCCCTCAGATTGACCTTCACCCTCCCACCTCTCATAACTTGCCCTTTAATAAGGAAAAAAACCCATAGACTGCATATATACAAGGAACAGAGTAAGACATGGGTACTTTGTATGGTGAACTGGACGTCAATGATTTGTGGGGAATTTGTTTTGTGAAATCGTGCATCTCTTATTCTAACTCACAAACCCTCCCCATCGTCTATTTCCTTCCTCGTCCTTTTCTCTTCCTCCAAAAAATCCATCTCAACAACTCGACTTGTAACCAACTTGACAACCATGGAAGGAGAGAGGGAGACTTTTCAGAAAGAAAAAGCATTCAGGTTTTAGTAATTTAGGATGGGAAGCATCTTAAAATACAGATAATACCTTAGTGGTTTTTCCTTCCTCCAAAGTCAAGCTGCCTAAAGATCAAGTCTCCTCCCTCCTTAACCTAGACCACTCTACCTATATTTGAAAGACTGTTGCTCAGCAGAAGTTTAGAAAAACAACTGTCAATACCATCCTAGGCATCACAGTAGGTACAAGGGGGAAAGGCAGTAAGCTGAACCTAGTGTTTGGAATATTTGCTTAACAAGAATTTGTTCTTCACTCTGCATTTGTTGCAACTGCTATGCAATTTTTAAAATGAAAAGAATGGGGAAATATTTAAAATATATATCTTTTATCTATTAAAAATATTTCTTTTTACCAAAGACAAAAATCACTTCCAACTGAAAAGTGTTTTTCCAATTACTGGAGATACAGAAAAAGATGGCAAGTGGAAAAATAAGTGTGTTTGCTTCTACCAACAAGACTAGCCTTCCAATAATATTTACTAAGATCAAAAAGGAAATGCGTGAAATGGCAGTAACTGATAAGTTTCCTCTAAGGGCATTTAAAGTAAGGTCACCCTCCCTGTCTTCTGTAAACCAAAGCCAGCTCCTCAGTTTTGGGCAATACCACACCCTCCAGCAGCCCCTTGGAGGACATAAGTTGTTGGTAGGGCCTAGAACTGAAGTAATGTGACCATAAAGTAATGAGATCGATATATGTTTTTAAAACATACATCTGCACATGTGCACACACACACACAGAGCACAGAATACATACATTTAGGTGAGTGGTGTTCCCCACCAAAGTAGTCACCAAAGAGATTCTACCTATCTCAGTGGTGATCACAATGCTTAAGACATCTCTGGAACTTCCCTTTGGGAACTGTTTGGGAATTATGAGCTGCGCAAGAAAATGGCTCTGACTGCTTTACAGCAGCACCCCATTTATTACTGCAAACCAAACTGATAAGCCACCTTCTTTCCTAGAGGCTTCAAATAGCTGCTGGCTAGTCTCAGAATTAAAATTCTCTCTCCTAACCACAAATAACACTGAAGATCTGCCCTGAGAAGAAGGCAAATCTGAGAGGACTAAAAGGAGTTATACTGTCTGCATTGATCAGTGAGTCACTGTTCTGGACTTTAGCTTCTAGGTCTAGAAGCTGAGGAGAACCTCAGAAGGAGGCTGGAATAGATAACCATTAAGGTCCCTTCCAGTTCTTGCATTTTGGGAATCAATGTTTCTAGATGTTTCTAGTCTTTGAAGACAGTTCCAGAAATGCTTTCCCCAATGACAATGGCATTGGAAAAACTACGCAGTATCCTGCTGGGAGGCTACTCAAGGGGGACAACATACACTGGGATATATAAGCTCTGGAAGGTTTGTTAAAATGCCTGTCACATGACTTTATAGTAACAGCTCATACATACACAGGGAACGCCAGCCCATCTGAAATTCCCTAAAATCATATCCTGATCCCTATTCTCAATGAGCCCAGATGGGCAGAAGCACCAAGCACCACCAGGGATGCAAAAGACACATAGTGTCAGCTGCTAAGGAAAATAAACCCCCAAAGGTCCATGGGACTGAATTTACCAGCTGCATCCAGCTAGATACCTTGTTTCCATAGTATTAAAGTATTGTTCTTTGCCCAACTTTAGGGTGAATATTTTGGATTTTAGATTAACATTGCAGATAATCCTTGGCCACGTGAAAAGTAATAATGAAGCCTGATTATAGTTTGTCTCATAGGCTGAAACCCCCAGAAAAACAGAAGGCTGTAAACTGTGGGGATGGGGATAATGCATAGTACATGTTTATCCATCCTGTCGATCTTGTTTGCAAGTGGATTTTGCATTATCTGTGTTCAATGCCCAGCCTAGCATCCCCTAGGTTTCCCTAGCATGCCCTTAGGTTGTGGTCTATTTGGAAAACCTGTAGAAAATCCTTGTGTTATGTCATTTAGTAGCTGAGAGAACCAGACAATCTGCACTGCAGTTTCACCATCTAAAAATGGGGCTGATACCATTTACATGATAGGTCTCTTGGAAAGACCAAATTTACTGATGTCTGTAAATGTGCTCTTTCAACTACATAGCATTCATCAAATGTTAGTTTTTAAAGAGAATGTAAATTAACTTTTGTATAGGCACAAGCTTAACTGATACAGATAGGTATTTACTTTTGGTAAGGGATGGGAGAGAGAACATAACCATCTATCATTTTGGATCTGCCAAGGAACTAAATTGTTCATGTCTTTGAAAAAGATGGAATTAATTTTTATCTGCAAGGCTGATTTAAAACAATACCCTGCTGAAAGAAGTCAGGAGGTCTATCAGTTTCAGAAGGTATCCCCTCTTTACCATTTCCACCTGTTGCCAGTATGCTCCTGAATGAGGCCATTCCAAATCTCATTCCAAGTGGGTGCTACCAAGTTTGGCTTAGAAGCACTCAGGCTTCTGGCCTGGGCCACAGAGAAATGGAGATGCAGTTCCCTTGAATATTGACTACAAAGGCCCTAGAACCTCTCAGAACCATATTAGACAGTGTTTTGCCATTAAAATAAAACCAAAGTGAGCAACACTCAGCACTTCAGGATAATGATCAAGGCTAAAGACCTTTTAAAAATAGGTAACACTGTTCAATGGGTGCTACTTAGCCCCGGCCATGTTGCTGGACCGTAGGAGATACTGATCCACACTTCCTTTTCGCCGGCTCACAGTCCGCCTCTCATTGTCAAACATGCGCTGCAACTGCAGAGCCAACTGTCGGTCTTCTTCCTCTTGCTGAAGTTTCTGCTCCATCTCTCGCAGGACTGGGTCTGTTGGGGCCAGACCCACCTCACCACTGGCTTGCCGCAGTTTTTTAAGGGAGCCATTTTGTTCCAAGTGCTTGGTCTTGCAGTGTCTTTTCCGGCCTCGACGCAAAGAAGGAAGTGGCTCTTCACCTAGGCTGTCGACTAGAACACCATTAGCCAGATCAAAATGATTTAATGCCTTTAACTGTTTCTTTGTTTTGAGAACTCCACCCAAAACACTGTTTTGGGGTAGCACTGAATTAACTGTGGAGATTTTCACGGCTCTGCTTATACAGGTTTTCTCTAACTTGGCATCTGGAGTTGACCCTGACCCCTCAAACTGCTCCCTTTCCAAAGAAGTCCCACTGCTTCCACCTTTGTGTTCTGAGGAGCAGCAGGTTTCCGGTGGGATCTCAGTGCTACTTTTATTATCATTGTCCTGTCCTGCTTTTGTTTGGCTAACAGAGGGGAAATAATCAAGATCAGCAGAGGTGGGTCCAGTATACTCAGAGAGGACCTGCCCACTGGACAATCTTGTATTTACAGCCAGGAGTGGCTTCTCCTTGCTAGAATGGATCCCTTCAGAGCCTAGTAAGTCTTCCCCCGTTTCAGGAGCCAGGGAGGTAAGAGTGGCTTTTGAAAGTGTCTTTTTGATCTGCCGCTCCTGAAAGATCTGTTCCCACTTTTTGAGGATCCGTGGACTGGCCTCATAAGAAGTCTGCTTCTGCAGGCTTCTGTTTAGGTTGCGTGGTGTTGATTTGATAATGAGGGGACTTAGCACACGGCCATCAGGAAGTCTCTTGGGAGGGGTACATGGTGAGCAGACAATGGGCTTGAAATGGTTTAGTTCTTCGGAGATGCTGTCATTGCTCTCAGGGCTGACAGAACGCTCTGGCTTATGCAGGGAAGCCAAGGATGAAAGGGAGCTGAAAGGTAGACGCTTTTCGATGGTTAAGTCAGGGGCTGAGAGGCAGCGGTTGTTTTGAGTTGACAACAGGACACCAATGATGGGGTTGGAGGTTGGAGTAATGGTTGTGACCTGAAAGAGATTAAAAGATTATGCATTCATACACACATACATATACATTTTCCTTCATCACTCCTTTATGATAGTGGAGGGACAGGGAAGGGAAGGACAAGAAAAGGGATGAAGGGTAATGTGAGACTAAGAAGGGAGAAAATCCCTAACTTAGAAAGCACACCATTTAGCAGAAAATCCTACATACTTGAAAAACAATTAATAAAACTGAAAATCTGTAGGGGAAAAAAAACTTACCCAGAGCTTTAAAAAAGGTTTCTTGTCTGGTTATGGTGGCTCACAACTCCCAAACTGCTGTACTCCCAGCATTCTGGGAAGCTGAAGCAGGTGTATCACTGAGACCACCCTGGACAACATAGCAAAATCCCATCTCTACAAAATATTTAAAAATTACCTGGGTGTAGTGGCAAGTGCCTGTAGTCCCAGCTACTCAGTACTAAGAAACACTACTTGAGCTATAGAGTTCAAGGCTGCAGTGAGCTATGGTTGCACCACTGCACACTAGCCTAGGTGACAGAGTGAGACTCTGTCTCTTAAAAAAAAAAAAAAAAAACCAAGGTGTGGGGGCGTTTCTCTAGTAGCTCTAATTCTACCCATCTGGCTAGTAATTCAAACTTTCTTCCTTCACATCTGTTTGTGGACTTTTCCCACATAACTAGTATGCCTGAGCTCATTCTGCTTCCCTTCTGGAATAGTTTCTTTCATGACCATGTGCAGAGGAGGTGATGGGGCCGGCCTCGCAAGCACTGGAGGTCTGTGGCCGAGGTGTACCTTGGCTTTGTTGGCTGGAGCTACTCTAAGTCTGCTCTTCGCTCTTTCCTGGGCTGTGTCACTACAGCTCTGACTCCTTTCCACCTTGGAGTTTAGCTTCCTAAAAAAGAATAAATAAAAGACAAGTAGTCAAAATTAGTCCATATACTAGGTAAGAAAAAAGGATAACAATCTCTTTTTGCTTTCTAAGCCACTCACCAAGAAAGAATTCCCTTGGGCAGCTATAATAGAAAATGAGTTAATTTATTAACAAAATACATTCTAAGAACAAACTCTGCCAAAACAGAGTGTTCCAGAGAGAATATATGATTGAAGCCTTTGTTTCCAAATTAGACCCTGCCAAAAGGAGGCAGAACCAATGGCTATTTTGAACATGCTTAGAGAGATGTAGAGATACTTCACTATCCTCAATGGGGTGGATACAATGTTAAATCACCTTTACAAGCAACAGATTTTTTTTTAATTAGACCCAAACGTCTCCTCAATCTAAATAAAACGCAAAACAAATATTGTACTTACAGGAATGCATAATTAAATGTCGTCTCTCCTTTAATCCATTACATTTGAGCTTTCAAAAGCCTAAATCCTAGTGATTTCAGAGATTTAAAGAACACATTTTTGTCTTGACATTGAGTTTATAACCCAAACCAAATTCCACAGTATTTGTATTCTATACTGAAGTCCACTACACTATAGCACAGTAAATGCCAAAAAGAGAGCAGTTACTATGCAGCTAAACTTCCCAAGTGTTTTCTTCTAAGAGTTTTATAATTTTGGCTCTTAAGTTTAGGTCTTCAGTCCATCTTGAGTTAAATTTTATAACTCAAAATGGTGTGAAGTTTGAGTCCAATTTTATCCTTTTGTATGTGGATATCTATTAATAGTTGTCCCAGGATCATATGTGAACCTATGTTAGAATTATGTGCAGATGACTGTCATCTTCCCCACAGAGAAGTAGGGACACTTAATTTCTCACTCACCTTTGTTTCCCCATTCCTCAACTCTTGCCTAAATATGTGTCTGTTCACCAAGCACGTATCATATACTTACTATATGTATGCCAGACACTGATGGCCACTATCCAGGCACTGGGAATACAGAGAAGAATGAGACACTCTAGGTCTTCAAGGAATCAGAGTCCAGTGGACAAATAAATAAATACAATACAGTCAATGGGCACAACAAAAGAAGTATGCACAGGAAGCAGAAATGGTATAAAAGAGAGTTCTTCATAACCTGGGATGAAGTGAGAGCTGGGTTGGAAAACCCTTCCTGTAAGCATGTTCATTTCAAAGGATAAACAGGAATTTGCCAGAAGTTAAGGCTGACACATAGTTATGCAGATAATCTCAAAGAGAAATTATTTCTTGAAATGATTTGATTTCACTTTGCAATGGAATGCATCATATCTACTCTTTTGAAGCAAGAGACTTGTTTTGAGAGTTCTACTATGCCAGCATTAGCTCAAAGAAAACTTGTAAAGGAGATAAAGTACCTTCCCAAGATGCAGCTCTTCTCCCTACATCTCTAGTGAAAGCACGTCCTACGCACTCATAAGGACTTCTATTCCAGTAATTTCTGTGTTATTCCTCCCATTCAAAACTCTCCCATCCTATGTCTTATAACCACGTAGTGTTAACAGGAGAAAGAGGTGGCCAGCCTATATCACGTGCTTGCATTTTACCGAATTATTCAACATTTAACCCAAATGAAAGATGTGAAAGTTGTACCATCTAGTGGGAAATAACATTTTGGAGCATGTAGAATATTTCAACATCTCCCTACAAAAGCAGCTGTGTAGAAGTCAGCTTGATTGGTAGTTTACTTAAGAAACAAAAAGTGATAGGGGGCGGATCCAAAATGGCCAAACAGGAACAGCTCTGCAGTGCAGTTCCCAGCAAGAACAACACAGACACCACCGCAGGTGAGCCTCAGGCAAGCAGGGTCTGGAGTGGACTTCCAGCATCCTACAGCAGAGGGGCCTGACTGTTAGGAGGAAAATTAAAAAACAGAAAGAAATAACTTCATCATCAACAAACAGGACGTCCACTCAGAGACCTCATCTGAAAGTGACCAACTACAAAGACCATAGGTAGATAAATCTACAAATATGGGAAGAAACCAGTGCAAAAACAATGAAAACACCCAAAACGAGAACGCCTCTCCTCCTCCAAGGGATCACAACTCCTCACCAGCAAAAGAACAAAGCTGGATGGAGAATGAGTCTGATGAATTGACAGAAACAGGCTTCAGAAGGTGGGTAATAACAAACTTCTCTGAGCCAAAAGAACATGTTCTAACCCAATGCAAAGAAACTGAGAACCTTGAAAAAAAGGTTAGACGAAATACCAAAGAGAATAAACAGCTTACAGAAGAATATAAATGACTTGATGGATCTGAAAAACACAACACAAGAACTTTGTGAAGCATACACAAGTTTCAATAGCCTAATCGATCAAGCAGAAGAAAAGGTATCAGAGATTGAAGATCAACTCAATGACATAAAACAAAAAGACAAGATTAGAAAGAAAAAGAGTGAAAAGAAATGAACAAAGCCTCCAAGAAATATGGGATTATGTGAAAAGACCTAATCTACATTTGATAGGTGTACCCGAATATGACTGAGAGAATGAATCCAAGCTGAAAACACTCTTAAGGATATTTTCCAGGAGAACTTCCCCAACATAGCAAGGCAGGCCAACATTCAAGTCCAGGAAATACAGAGGACACCACAAAGATAATCTTCAAGCATAGCAACCCCAAGGCACATAATCGTCAGATTCACCAGGGTTGAAATGAAGGAAAAAATGCTAAGGGCAGCCAGAGAGAACAGTTGGGTTACCCAAAAAGGGAAGTCCATTAGACTCCCAGTGGATTTCTCAGCAGAGACCCTACAAGCCAGAAGAGAGTGAAAGCCAGTATTCAACATCCTTAAAGAAAAGAACTTTCAACCTAGAATTTCACATCCAGCCAAACTAAGCTTCATAAGTGAAGGAGAAAGAAAATCCTTTATACACAAGCAATTGCTGAGAGATTTCATCACCACCAGGCCTGCCTTACAAGAGTTCCTGAAAGAAGTACTAAACATAGAAAGGAACAACCAGTACCAGCCACTCCAAAAATGTACCAAATAGTAAAGACCATCAACACAATGAAGAAACTGCATCAGCTAATGGGCAAAACAACCAGCTAGCATCAAAATGGCAGGATCAAATTCACACATAATAATATTAGCCTTAAATGTAAATGGGCTAAATGCCCCAATCAAAAGATACAGACTGGCAAATAATGGATAAAAAGTCAAAACCCATTGTTGTGCTGTATCCAGGAAACCCATCTCACATGCAAGGACACACATAGGCTCAAAATAAAGGGATAGAGGAAGATTTGCCAAGAAAATGAAAAGCAAAAAAAAAGCAGGAGTTGTAATCCTAGTCTCTGATAAAATAGACTTTAAACCAACAAAAATCAAAAGAGACAAAGAAGGGCATTGCATAATGGTAAAAGGATCAATGCAACAAGAAGAGCTAATGATCCTATATATATACGCACCCAATACAGGAGTACCCAGATACATAAAGCAAGTCTTAATGACCTACAAGGAGACTTAGACTCCCACACAATAACAGTGGGAGACTTTAAGATTCCACTGTCAATATTAGACAGATCAATGAGACAGAAAATTAACAAAGATATCCAGGACTTGAACTCAGATCTGGACCAAGCAGACCTAATAGACATCTGCAGAACCATCCACCCCAAATCCACAGAATATACATTCTTCTAAGCACCACATCACACCTACTCTAAAATTGACCACATAATTGGAAGTAAATCACTCCTCAGCAAATGCAAAAGAACGGGAATCATAACAGTCTCTCAGATCACAGTGCAATCAAATTAGAACTCAGGATTAAAAAACTAACTCGGAACCACACAACTTCATGGAAACTGAACAACTGGCCCTTGAATGTTGACTGAATAAACAATGAAATGAAGGCAGAAATAAAGATATTCTTCAAAACCAACGAGAACAAAGACACAATGTACCAGAATCTCTGGGACACATTTAAAGCAGTGTCTAGAGGGAAATTTATAGCAATAAATGCCCACATGAGGAGCAAGGAAAGATCGAAAATTGACACCCTATTGTCGAAATTGAAAGAGCTAGAGGAGCAAGATTAAAATAACTCAAAACCCAGCAGAAGGCAAAAAATAACTAAGATCAGAGCAGAACTGAAGGAGATAGAGACACAAAAAATCCTTCAAAAAATCAATAAATCCAGGAGCTG
>CAUYQU010082792.1:0-23678 GCA_963574635.1 Cheracebus regulus | reverse complement strand
TTAACTCCCCTTCCTAAAAAATATAAAAATTTTATGTGATTTTAGATTTTTTTGGTTTTAATAATTTTTACTATAACCACTAGCAAGCCAATACCATTTTATATATAAAATTTTAACCATTAATCAGCTTTTTTTTTTTTTTTTTTTTTGCTTAAGTGAAAATTCAGATGTATTAGAATGTTGGAAAAAATTATGGTTCACTTGAAAATACTTGTAGTCAAGACCTTTAAAAACGGTATATTTGATGGTAAGATGTGGTGGCTCACAACTATAATCCCAGCACTTTGGGAGGCAAAAGTGGGTAGATCACAAAGTCAAGAGATAGAGACCATCCTGGCCAATATGATGAAATCCCATCTCTACTAAAAATACAAAAAATTAGCTGGACGTGGTAGCATTCGCCTGTAGTCCCAGGAACTCAGGAGGCTGAGGCAGGAGAATCACTTGAACCTTGGAGGTGGAGGTTGCAGTGAGCCAAGATCGTGCCACTGCACTCCAGCCTGGTGACAGCGTAAGACTCCATTTCCCCTCCACCCGGCAAAAAAAGAAATAAAGGCATATTTTTTTTAACTTAAATTGTTTTTTGATAGATCATAATGCCTCCTTTCCTTTTTGAGGGGAACACTTTTATGGAAGTTTTTACTGCACAGCTGTTATTTCCTCTCACTAATAATTAGCTCATTGTAAAGTTCAATCTGTTGTTACTTTAAGCCAGCTATTTTACTAAGTCAGTTACATAATGCCAAAATCATCATATAACATGTAGTTATTCATGTTTATTTTTGAAGCTAGTGTGGAACATATTTTGCCTGCTATCAGCACAATTTATTTTTATCTTTAATTATTAGTATTTACCTGCATGTTTCCTCACCATAACTCTTGTTCTTATATCATACTTGTTCAGTACTTCCTGGCTTTCTATTATTATTCTCATCTATTAATATGGTGTACGACCTTCCCTGTAAGCAAAACTAGGCATTTGAGAGAGATGGCTGGGTAGGTGTGCAATGCATGCAGGTGAAAAAATGTCTGAGGACATGGCTTGACATTAGGACACAGAAAAGGTCATTTCACCAGGCAGTAAGAGAGGCAATGATGCACTATTCACATTTCATCTTTATCTCTGAGTTCCAGTCTTCCTCTGACTGTGATTCTATTTTCTCCCCATCACAGACATGTAAATATAACAGCGATGTTTTATAAAAAGTGACAAATAGCTAAAGATGTTAAGTTTGCTACACAATGGGTGTGGGTATATATAGGACATGTATATATACATACTAACACACCATGGCAATACATACACATATTAGACACACAAACAAAAATGCACATATACATACACCAAACTCACTATACACACACAACCCCTCCCACAACATACCACATAGCCACCTATATCATACCCATATGCACAACATATAGATATATAACACTCACATCACTCATGACCCTCATATGTATACAATGTATCCCACCCTCACATGCACTACAGACATGCAGAATACTGAAATCCACAAAGTTTACAGCACTAGTGCCAGCACTTAGGTCTTTTAGCATCCTTTCTTTGTTGTGTATTTGTTTAAAAGTAAAATTGTATTGCTTTCTTAATAATACACAAATAATTTAATTAATATGTCTATATTGTCTTATGTGTTTTTACTTTTCAATGTTTTTTTAATATTCTCTTTGAAGTATCCCAAGAATTCAATATTTGTATATAAGATTATATAATGAAAAAGTTAACTTTCCTTTTCCAGTAGTTTTCATATCTCTTAGAAAAGCCACTAATTATTTCTAAAGTTGTTAAAAGTATTACTATAAAATAATGAAATCATGAAATGGGCTCCTAACTTCAAAAATGACTTTTACTATACTACACTTCAGTATTAAAATTTATTGTAAAAGTAAAATTGGGTAATAAAAAATTGTTTCAGATATTAAGTTAAAAATATTAACTGCTGATACTAGATATTTGTTTTTCTAGGTTTATGGAAATATCACTGTAAAAATGTAACCATAGACTCAAGAATATAGGCATCATTAACATCTTAGTCTTAGGACATTTATTGAAATTATATTTGATCTCTGCCACTTGACAAAAAGGTCAAAAATATTAAGGAAAAAATAGAAAAATAAAATAATTATGAGAATCATGATCACTGAATCAATTCTATGTTTTGCCCCTCCTAATAATTATCCCCTTCATTCTCTCAAGTCAAGGTAGAGAAACTAAGAGAAGTATGGATGGTCAGAAAAAGAGAGAGGGAAGAAAGAAAGCATGAGAAAGTCTGCAGGAAATAGAGGACATGACACATGTAATTTGTTTAAAGGAAAGTATCAGAAATGTAGACTAAATTAGTGGGTAAAGGGGCCTATCTTTAAACCACTGTGTCACAAAGTATTCTCTTGCAAAACTGAATGCTTAAGATTACAAAAGAGTATGAACTGGCACAGCAGCTACCCTGCCACAGATATCCATGGTGAACACAGTCACATTTATATACATGCACAAATCCCTCCAAGTATAAGTAAACAAGAAAAGGAATGTGATAGGCATGACAAAGGGGAACATGGTCTTAGAATTATTTTTCAATATTTTTTTAAGGCCATTAATGACTGTGATTCAGGTTCTCTTCTACTGTGAAAATTAACTCTTGCTTCACAATGTACCCAACACCCCTAACATGTATTTTTCTATATAAAGAATAGAAATCTGATTTTTATATTCTTGATGGAGCCTTACTCTCTCTGATGGTATATCAGAGGGCATATCAGAATAGCACAATTAATTCTGATGATCAAAGAGGTGAGGTGTCTATGATAATCCATTTCCTGGAGCTCATAGCAATCCAAAATATTATTGACTGGAAGAGAGAAAATGTCTGTGTCGTGCAGTCTTGAAATCATTGCTTGAAATGTGTCATAATGTACTGATGGACCATGAATCTTCTATGCTTGCCATATAGAATTTTAAGGACAGTGGCTAAGGAAGAACAATTGTGTTATTTTGGTTGCTTTGATTGTTTCCTCTTTATTTTTGGTCAACTTTCCATTTTTTATACCATGTCCTCTGCTTTGGAAATGAAGCCTTCCAATACAAAAGCTATAGATGTCTGTATTGGGTAATGTTGCACTAGCGGAAAAGTGAACAGTAAAAGCAGGGAACAAGAGAAATTCCTAAATCCTGAGATAAATAATAAGAACTCTGAAAAATAGAAGTATCATTCATACTAGCACCATAATAGATTAGTTTAGGTCTATTTATCATAATGTAAATGCAAAGAAATTAGAGAAGAAGAGCAGATCACTTGGATAAAATTGCTGACTGAGCAAAACTTCTAAAGGACCTGACTTACTTACGGAGTTTACTACCTATCTCATAATTGAAAGAACAGTAGACTATGACAATTGCATGGCAGTAGAGCAAATTCTCTTTCCAATTCACAATAGAGTTATAGTTTCACAATAAACTTCCATCAATGTAAGAATAGTAGAAAAACTAAAAACAACAATAACAACAACAAAAACCCCTACTGTAGCCATTCAGCATTCTCACTGTAGCTGTTCAACATTCTGTAATAGAAGAGGATTCGGTCTCAAGGTACACTGATCTTAGGACAGCTTAATTGTGTGGGATTGATTTATATATTAAAGAAAATAAGTTCTAGTTTTATGGTGACGTTTTGTAGTAAAAATCTAAATGGATAAAGGGATTCAAGGAAAAGAAAGCACTTGAAAGGTACTCATAGGGCCCAAAATATAGGAGAGACCTAGATAACTGCCTGTCAGTAAAGATGGATAGGCTCAACAAATTTTAGTGGTGATGATAGTGGTGATGATGTTTGTTCAATCTGGTTACTATTCTCTGCTATACTTTTCTCTCAGTATAGCAAAAATTTCATGAAAAATTTGTACTATATGACACACATTTAATCACTTGGAAGATGGCATACATTCCTTATTCTCACTCAAATAAAGAGTACAAGACAGCACAAGATAATCCAACGTCATAAATGAACCTGAGGCAAACTTTCAGAATAAGAAGTGACAGGCGACCAACAAGAAGTGTACACCTACAAAATAAGTATATGTGAATTCTAGGAGCCATTAGGGAAAACCTGGGCTTTGATCAAGAACATAGGTTGGAAGCCCATGCTATTTGAGATACACACTTTAAAAGAAAGGGGGTAGGAAATTGCAAAGGAGTAGGGTATATGAGCAATAACAGTTTGTCCTCTTTTTTTTGTTTGTTTGCTTGTTTTTTTAAATATATATTTTATTGTATTTTAGGTTTTGGGGTACATCTGAAGAAAATGCAAGACTGTTGCATAGGTACATACATGGCAATGTGGTTTGCTGCCTTCCTCCCCATCACCTATATCTGACATTTCTCCCCATGTTAACCCTCCCTAACTCCCCACCGCCTGCTGTCTTTCCCCTAGGTCCCCCCGCAAAGACCCCAATGTGTGATGCTCCCCTCCTTGTGTCCATGTGTTCTCATTGTTCAACACCCACTTATGAGTGAGAATATATGGTGTTTGATTTTCTGTTCTTGTGTCAGTTTGCTGAGAATGATGGTTTCCATGTTCATCCATGTCCCTACAAAGGACACAGACTCATCATTTTTTATGGCTGCATAGTATTCCATAGTATATATGTGCCACATTTTCCCTGTCCAGTCTATCATCAGTGGGCATTTGGGTTGGTTCCAGGTCTTTGCTATTCAGTGCTGCAATGAACATTCGTGTGCATGTGTCCTTATAATAGAACAATTTATAATCCTTTGGATATATACAAAGTAATGGGATTGCTGGGTCAAATGGAACTTCTATTTCTAGGTCCTTGAGGAATCACCACACTGTCTTCCACAATGGTTGAACTAATTTACACTCCCACCAACAGTGTAAAAGTGTTCCTATTTCTCCACATCCTCTCCAGCATCTGTTGTCTCCAGATTTTTTAATGATTGCCATTTTAACTGGTGTGAGATGGTATCTCAATGTAGTTTTGATTTGCATTTCTCCAATGACCAGTGATGATGAGCACTTTCTCATATGTTTGTTGGCCTCATATATGCCTCCTTTGTAAAGTTTCTGTTCATATCCTTCACCCACTTTTGAATGGGCTTGTTTTTTACTTGTAAATCTGTTTTAGTTCTTTGTAGATTCTGGATATTCGCCCTTTGTCAGATGGGTAGATTGCAAAAATTTTTTCCCATTCTGTTGGTTGCCAATTCACTCTAATGACTATTTCTTTTGCTGTGCAGAAGCTCTTAAGTTTAATTAGATCCCATTTGTCTATTTTGGCTTTTGTTGCCAATGCTTTTGGTGTTTTAGTCATGAAGTCCTTGCCTGTGCCTGCGTCCTGAATGGTTTTGCCTAGATTTTCTTCTAGGGTTTTTATGGTATTCGATCTTATGTTTAAGTCTTTTATCCATCTGGAGGTAAGCAATAGGGTATTTTTAAATTAAGATATGTACATTTAAAAAATAATAATAATGCTGGCTGGGCATGGTGGCTCACGCCTGTAATCCTAGCACTTTGGGAGGCTGAAGTGGGCGGATCACTTGAGATCAGAAGTTCCAGACAAGTCTGGCCAACATGGCAAAACCCCTTCTCTACTAAGAATACAACAATTAGCCAGGTGTGGTGGTGCACACCTGTAATCCCAGCTACCTGGAAGGTTGAGACAGGAGTTGAAGTAAGCTGAGATTACACCACTGCACTCCACCCTGGGTGACAAAGTGAGACTCTGTCACAAAAAAAAAAAAAAAAAAAGAATGCTGCTGAACACTGCTATTACAGTATAATTATAGTATAGTATAAACATAATGTTTACATGCCCTGGGAAACTAGCAAATTAGTAGGACTTGCTTTGTTATGATAATTGCTTTATTGCAAGCTCTAGTTACTCAGGTCAAATTGCAGGACATCCCCAGTGCTGGTTATATCTCATTTCTTTGTGAAAAAGCCCTTGTCTGACTGAAAAAACAGTAAGTTATTATTTTGAAAACTCATTTGCCAAAAATGTTTAATGCTTCGTAAATTCAGAGATTATTCATCATCTGTGCTTTAATTTTGACCCTGGAAACTTTTAAGGGAAGAGTTTTTAGATTCTTCTATATTTAGACTATCGCTTACTAAATATTTTGGCCCCCAAAAACACGTAATCATTGCTTTATTGCAATGATCACAACAAAGCAAGTGGTCTAGAACTGACCCCAGGATATCTCTGAGGTAGGCCTGTATTCACTCATACAGATTAGTTATCGACTTCATTTTTATATTTTATTAACCTGTCAAATATTGAAAAGAAAATACAAGTTAGACCAAGTTTTAATATTTGATTTATCTCATCTACTACTCAAATGGAAATTAAAATGGAATATATCACTTCAATGGGGACATTTCAAACTAATCTTAACATAGGATTACTCTACAAACATTATTATTCTAGCTATATTAAACCAAATGCTAAAATCATGGTGTTAAAAAATAACAAAGTAGTTTCATTTACTAGTCACATAAAATATAGGAATTAGGTAAGGTGTGCCTTGGAACTGAATTAGGAACTCTCTGAAACATATCAGACTAATAAGGTTTCACTACAAAAGCGTCGTGAGAAAGGGGGCTTAAAAAGATGACCAAGATGCCAGTGCTTTTTCTGTCTAGATGACTGTGTGCAGTCAACAGTTACCTCACCAGGCCTGAGGTGCTCAAACCCTGCACACTCCACAGCTCCCTCGATCAGCTCCCGAGACATCCCCAACAAACATCCTGCTATTTATAGATAAGAGAGTATTTTCAACCCCAGGACCCTGGGCAACACCGCACAGTTTGTGCCGACGATGTGACTTATGGTGAAAGCCTATTTTCATTTAGTTTGGGGACCTGGGCCACTGCATCAGTTTGACCTGGAGGGGCAGGGACCTGGAGACCGCATAGCTAAGTCCAGCCACATGGGCACTCCATGCCCGTATGACTGACCCAATACAATTCTGGATACCAGAGCTTGGCTGAGCTTCCCAAGTTGGCGACACTTGGCAGGTGCTGTCACACAACGTTCCTGGGAGAATCAGCAGTGTCTGGGTGACCCCACTGGGAAAAGACACCAAGAAGCTTGTACCTGGGGTCTCTGGACTCCCCGGCAATGTGCCTTTTCCTTCTGCTGGTTCTAATCTGCACGCTTCCACTATAACCACAAGTATAAACCACAACCAAGAGTGTATCAGATTTCTCTGAATCCAGTGAGACCTTAGAGTGTATCATCAAACCTGAGGGCGGTCTTGGGGACCCCAGACACAATCGTGTTAAAGTTACACAAACTAAAATTCAGTGAGACAAGCTCTGGTTCCTCAGGCTTGCTGGTTATATCTTACCTTGTCGTGAAAAAGTCCTTGTCCTACTGAAAAATCAGTAAGTCATTATTTTGAAAACTCATTTGCTAAAAATGTTTAATGCTTCCTAAATTCAGAGATTATTCATCATCTATGCTTTAATTCTGACCCTGAAACTTTTAAGAAAAGAGTTTTTAGACTCTTCTATATTTAGACTATTGCTTACTAAATATTTTGCCCCCCAAAAACATGCATTTGAAGAAAAAAGACTAGTCAAACAACAAATAGGTCTTGCGCACGTGTGTGCAAACAAAATGTAGATGACACGTAACAGAATCAGCAAAGGTGTTACTAGAAAATCTGCAGAAAGAACTGAGTGTAAGTGGCTGGCTATGTGAGGTCTGATCAGTAGGCAAATATGTTAAGATATTAACAAATTTAAAATTAGATCACTGGTGGCTACATCTAATTTTGTGGTACTAAAGCCTCACTCCCTAAGAAACAAATAACAAAATGAATGAGCTATCATACTCGTCATTTAACACATGCCCCACAGAGCCTAAGTCCACTCAGGATTCAGCTTAGGCACACCTCAGAAGTCAGCCCCAGCCCCAGCCCCAGCCACCTGGGCCACACAGCACCCCCATGACCCTCTACCACCATCCCTTCTGAATCTGTTTGTTTTAAAAAGCGACGAAAGCTCTGTAGATAAAGGAATATCCCATACCTGGTAAGCTATTTCTTCACAAGGAGCAGACGCTGACTGTGGTGTGTGGCTCACTAGTATGACTTGCGGTGAGCCTGCTCCACCCTGGCCGGAGAGAGAGGGATCCGTGAGGAGTGCCGGGAACTGCTGACCCTGGCAAAAGATTACTACTATTTCAGAAGTTGAAACATCAGCAAAACAAGTAATAATTTAAAAGATTTTTATGGTGCAGCTACCTTGGAAAACAAGCTGGTAGCTCCTAAAAAAATGAACCATGGAGCCACCATATAACCCAGCCACCCAGGAGAAGTGAAAACAGAGTCTGCTCAAAGCCTTGTACAGAAATGTCCACAAGAGAATTACCCACAGCCAAGAAACAGAAACATCCCAAATGCCAATCAACTGATAAATGCACAAATAAAATGTGGTATAAGGGAATATTCTTCAGTAATAAGAAGGTACGGAATTCTAGTACATGCTACAGCAATGGAGGAACCTTGGAAATACTCCACGGAATGAAAAAAGCCAGTCACACAAGACCACACAGAGGATCGCATTTCTATGAAATAGCCAGAACGGATACATCTATGGAGACAGAAAGTGGATCGGTGGTTGCCAGGGGCAGAGGTGAGGATAGGCCGGGGGTGAGGGGAACATGGAGTGATGGCTCATGGCTCCACGTTTAACAGATGATGAAATGTTCTCAAATTAGATCATGGTGATGGGTGTACAACTCTGTAAATACAATGAAAACCATTCAGTTGTATACTTTAAATAAATGGGTAAACCTATATAAATTACATCTCAGAGTCTCTACATGTGTGTATGTATACAAAACACTTATTTGCTTAGAAACGCATATACAATTTTGCTATGCTATAGAAAACTACTGTAAGTCTTTTTACCAGCCCAGCACACCTCTAGCTATGAGAGTGGATGAAGCTGCAGCTTAAAGGATCTGACTATCTACTGCAAATGCTGAATTTATGGAAATAATTAAGCATGCAACTTGATCTGCTGCAATCGGCACTGATTCTAAACATATTTTACACACAGTTAAAACCATGGCTGATGACAGGAGGCACGGCTGATGTTGTTGGCTCCTGCGCTTTAAGGTGAGGGCCGTTTCTCTATGCCTTAGGGAACTACACAAGCTCAGCCCCTAACAGGCAAGTTAAGAATTGAGGCAGGGATGCTGTATTAGCCTGTTTTCACGTTGCTGATAAAGACATACCCATGACTTGGCAATTTACAAAAGAAAGAGGTTTAATTGGACTTACAGTTCCCCATGGCTGGGAAAGCCTCACAATCATGGAGGAAGGCAAGGAGGAGCAAGTCATGTCTTACATGGATGGCAGCAAAGAGAGGAGTGCTTGTGCAAGGAAACTCCCCTTTTTATAACCATCGGACCTCATGAGACTTATTCACTATCATGAGAACAGCATAGGAAAGACCTGCCCCCATGTTTCAATTACCTCCCACCAGGTAGGACAGGAATGTTGCTCTGTCACCCAGGCTGGAGTGCAATGGTGCGATCTTGGCTCACCTCAACCTCCACCTCCTGGGTTTAAGTGATTCTCCTGCCTCAGCCTCCTGAGTAGCTGGGATTACAGGTATGAGCCACTGTACCTGACCAACCTTAAGTATTCTTAATGCAAATTCCCTGCTTTAAAAATCAGTGTCCAATACAATCTTCATTATAATTAATCATAATGTATCATTATGATTTTCCTAATTAAACTCTGAGAAGTTTTTTGGCATCTTAGCTCAAGGAATCATGTAAAAATGTACACCCCTTTGACACATCACTTCTACTGGTAGGAATTCATCTAAGAATCTCAGTGACTAAGGACATGAAAATTTCCATACTACTTATTGAAAACATGAATACAACATAACGTTACTCATGAAGTTCACCTACATGGTGTGTAAATGAACTTATTTCTGCAGAAATTTATAAATATGTACCTTATGCATTCATATAAAGGTTTAGAAGAATATATACACTAAAATGTTAACTGTGGTTCCATTTGGGTAGTGGGATTAAAGCTTTGGGTTTCATGTTTTACCTTATTTTTTATATTCTTCTATATTATCTGAATTTTCTTTTATTCCCTTTTTACATTTAACATATTACTTTTTTAATTAGGAAAAAAAAAGCCACTTCAAGTTTGAAAAAAATGCTCAGAATCTATATTTAGGAAAGAGTAAATAAATGACTAATGTTTTTGAAGATCCCCTTTTGAAAGGACCTTTGCATCCCTCTCTGTGGAGCACTTGCCTGAGAGGTAATGTTGAGTGTGACAGTGTCCAGGCCTCCAGACAGCACGCCCTGAGTATCAGCCAGCGTCAGTGTGACGCTAGCGTCACCTCCCACGCCCGACGAGGACATGACCAGGTTCTGAGTCGAGACAGCCGATGGAGACATCGGTGTTGTTGAAGGAAGGCTTCCACTTGTAGTGTTAAGTTCTGCAAAAGAGGCAAAGTAAGATCAATGGGAAAGCCAGACAAATCCACATGTAAGGGGACAGGGAGGCCAAGGCTCCCACAGGGGCTGACCTGCAGAAAGCAGCTTTCAGGCTGCCCAAGGTCTCCAAGGTTCACCAAAGAAATCACAGGATCTTCAATTCTAATTTTATGGTAAGGCTTTTCTTAGTTTCTAAACATCTTTACACATGAATATACTGTGCTGCTTAAGTATAACATACATAGAGAAAAACCAGCAGAAGAAGAGTGAAAATGTGACCCCACAATCCCAGTCACAGCTACTACCGTAGAATGAAAACTCAGACAAGAATTTCTAGGGCATTGTCTCCATCCATCCACAACTACAGAGACCAGTTGAAGAAAGGAAGCAAGTATGATCACTGAGGGATGACTAGTTCCAAAGCTTAGGGGATACATTTGACCATCTCTGCTCATTTTCTCACTTTCATCACCCTTACTGACTCTTATTCTGAAAGACAGGCGGTCAAAATAAACCTCATGAAATCCTTTATATATGCATTTATCCTGCATGACATCTTAATTTTCTTTGGAAAAGACAAGAAAACTGAAATATGTCCCCCCTGTAGCCAATTCTAAGAGAAAGGAAGGTATCTGGTGAAGAAAGGTCTTTTCTTTTACAAAACAGACACTCATGCACCTTGCTGGCAGATGAGACGTGCTCCATATGGGATTATCAAAGTCGTGTAGTGGGCACCAGTGATCACAACGTTCAAAGTATAAACACACAGTCACATACGCACGCTCACTTTATCTCACAGTTGAGCCATCCATTCATCTCAAACATGTATTCCTCATCCACTTGTGCCAGCCACCGTGCCAGGTGCTAAGGATACCAAGATGACGACCAAAGGATAAGTTCAAAAGCTATTTCCTAGTCGGGTGTCAAAACAAAACAAGCAAGTTCCTGTCAGTACTTCGCTGTGACCTGGGTCACATCAGTCCAGAGCTGTCCTAGGAGTCGGGGCCAGCAGGCAAACTAGGTTACTTACTTGTAACTGGGGTTCTCCAAATACAATGCCTCCACTGATCCACACTCCTGGGCTCCCACACTGTGCTGCACAGACCTGGAACCTTCAAAAGCAGTAGAACCATTAGCAGGCTGGGAGGCTCGAGCGCTGAAGCAGCCGCCGGGGCTCCACAGATAGCTAGGTCAGACCCTCCCACCTGCTCCAGCATTCGCACAGCGTGCTGGTGGGAGCCCGAGGAGTGTGGCCTTGTGGAGGATGTCTGCGTGTGCTAAGTATTCCAGTGACCGGGACAGCAGCTGATCTAGCAGTAGCTGTCCTCCTAAAATTCCCTCCACACACCCTTACCAGCACACTAGTCTGTGGGTACGATTCTAATATGAGTGGTCAAAACCGGGGAGAGACTGGGGCCGGGGGCAGATGGCAGCTGCCGATGAGCTTGTACAGAGGGAGGACAGGGAAGAGACGCACACCCCTGTGAACCTCGCCCGGGATCACACTGAGAGCCAAGGCAAAGCCAATGCACAGCAAAAGTTCAAACCTCACTCCAACTACTGAAACAAAGGAACCAAAGATCTCCTCATGCCACCAGTCAACTAATTCAGACTTTCTAGTGATTATTAAGGTATCAGGAGATTCCAAGACTATGCGGCATGAAAAATGTAAAAAGATACAGAAGAAGCCTTGTGTTTGATTAAAGTGAAACTTGACACAAAGTTCAATGAAAATGATAAACAACTTCAGACAGTGCCAAAGTTCGTATTTCAACTCAAGCTGTGAACCTTTAATAATGTCCCAACTCAACAGATTTTCCATAAAGTGGATGATACCAGTTCCAGTAGAACTGTCCTCAATATGACTGAAAAGAACATGTGACTAGAGCAGGAAAAAAATTGAAATTTTCTTAAGCATACAGTGAAATTATAAGCTACAAATAGCTCTGAACTATCTATTTGTTAAAAGCCACAATTTTAAATTCAAATCAAATACTCTTAGCATGAAAATAAAGATCCCATGTTGAAGTGAAGATTGTAGACTTTTTATTCCTCACTTATTTTTCTGAAACCACTGTTCCTCCAGAATGTATACAGCAATATGTGTGATTTTAATTTGTGGTTCTGACTCAAAAATAAAGTTAAAAAGATTAATAAACTCCACAATCATCAAGCCCAACACTGTCTTGAATCTCTTGGGATAACGCTTCATAGCTTGTAAGAAAACATAATTTTGTAAGGTTCCCAAAATAGTTTGAAAGGTATGATATCAGTTTTTTCCTTGAGATTAACAACATGTGGGAAGAGGAGCTTGGGGTGCAGAACAGGAGAGAAGCATCTGTGTAGTCACTCGTTCCCAAGCACCCAGGTCACTCAAAGGAACAACTGGTGAGTATGGAGAATGTCCTATTCAATTTTAATATTGAAATGGGAAATGTTAAAATTGTTGAACTATTTAAAAATAAAATAAGTGATTACGCTCAAATCTAGAAGAAACTAAGGCTAAAATAATCTTACAAACAAGTAAAAAACAAATACTGGTCTTTACTTTCATTTAAAGCAGAATTCAATTTATTCATCAAAATTATCTTAAATTTAAAAGTGGATTAAAGTAAGAGCAAAAAGATAATACTCATTTGAGACGAATTCCTTAAAAAGTTGTGCTAAATTTCTCAAGCCTCTATCAAGACTACGATCTGCTTCTGAGATGGGACTTACATTCTATGGGATCATTGTTTAAGGAAAACTCTTTGTGTCAGATTTGGGAATGGATGTTTCAGGATCCAACTTTGAAATAGTCTTCAACTCCTGCATCACAAATCTGAACATAAAGCATGTGCTTTTATCCTGCATGTGAAATTCTGATTAAGTGTCTCACTTTTGATTTATTCACAAATCTCTAAGAGGTAATAATACACTTCTTTAAATGCCTTCAATTAAGATGAAACAGCCAGAGTTAATTTAAAGGCTGATGAGCCTTAACCAACCTTGCTTGCATACAGAATCAAAAAATAATCATAGCCACATACAATATTCATTATGCTCAACATAAGTTTTATATAGACACTAGAGGTTTTTATTTGAGTGTTTACCTTGGAAGAGCTATGTTTAATTGCAAAATTATGTCATTTTAACTTCAATTATTAGTGGTGGGTGGCCTCAACCTAGATCTGGAACTGACTTTGGCTTTAGATAAATATTGCTCACTAAGAGGCAATCTCCTAACTGCTACTATAGAGTTGAGATCTGCTATATAATTCTAACTAGGACAGATGGGATGTGCAAGCCACTCTAGAAACATCTGCTGAATAGCAAGGACTGAGTGGGTCAATATATGAAGAACTGTTTCTGATACCCAGGATTAGTCAAAGATGCCAAAGGTACTGAAGAACATAATACAACTTCCTTGATCACATAAAACTAATCCTGTATTTAAGAATACCCAATATTATGGTAATACACAAATATTCTTTAATTATGAGTTCATCTTTTATTTTATAATGCCACCCAATCCCTTAAAACACTTTTTTTTTTTCAAAAATAAAAAAAAAACTGGGATATAAGCTAAAGTAGCCTGAGAGACAGAGAGAGAGAGATTGATTTTCTCAGCTGGCTTTTTTTTTGAGGTAGAGTTTTACTCTTGTCATCCAGGCTGGAGTGCAGTGGCGTGATATCGGCTCACTGCAACCTCTGCCTCCCAGGTTCAGGCAATTCTCCTGCCTCAGCCTCCCAAGTAGCTAGGATTACAGGCACCTGCCACCCTGCTCAGCTAAATTTTTGTATTTTTAAGTAGAGATGGGGTTTCACCATGTTGGCCAGGCTGGTCTCAAACTCCTGACCTCAGGTAATCCGCCCATCTCGGCCTCCCAAAGTTCTGGGATTACAAGCGTGAGTCACTATGCCCAGCCTCAGCTGGCTCTTTAAAAAAAGTCTAAAAGAATACAAAAAAACTGTAAATCAGCAAATTGAGTACGTTGCTGTTTGTACAGAAATGTCGGCTGCATAACATGTGGGAGCCTTGCACCCACTGACTGTAGACAGCTCGCCTGCCCTGTGAGGACCCTTACCTGAGTGTGAGACGCTGGTGTGACATTATTAATATGCACCTGTGGAGGTGAATTTATAGGTTCAGCACTTACTACCGAACTAGCCAGATCACAGGAGTTGAAAGGAATGTGGGCAGCCCCAGCAGAGCCCTGGAGTGCATGTGTGCATACGTCCTCATTCCATCCAACTTCTCCCTTAGCTCCAAACATCCCCAGTTCTGAATTAAGCAGTCTGCTGCACCTGCAAACATCCAGAATCATCAAGAGGCACAAAACACCACTCCACTCAAGCTGAAACCTCTACAGCTCAACTTGCCTCTCCATCAGTTTGCCAGGGGCTAAGGATGTTGAGCAGAGTTTCCAGGAAGACATGAGACTGCACCACTGACAGCCAGTTTTCTGCGCAGTGAGGCAGGCTAGCAGGGCGAGAATCCCGGACATCTCACAAGAGCCCTGCCCCACGAGTGACCACAGCCCACTTCGGCCCACACACAAGTAGCATGTCTTCATATCGCAACACGAACCATGCAGTGGGGGAAAGACAATGAACTCACAGCCTAAGATTAGAATTCTAGAGATGAGAAGAACACACTGCCCGATCCTTTAAAAACCACAAACTAGGACTTTTAGAAAATATTTGGAGAAAAACATTCGCTGTGTAACTTCGACAATACATCCTATATTTTGGATCTTCCACCCATTAAAATAGCAACACCTCCTTGCTTCAGCTAAAGGCCACCATGGGCCACACAGGGCCAGGCGGCTGGCATGGGGAGAAAAGCCACCCGACTCCTGAGCCCCTCTCAGCTCAGCCAGGACTTGTTCAAAGAAGCCACAGGCCACACTGCAACGTGTGTCCCCAGGGCCAGCATCACTCCTTTATCTACGGTTACAGCTGTAATTTTACAGTCACTTGTGGAGCCTTCAAAACATATCCGCACCCCATTTGTTTCTCAGATCCAGAACATGGGACCAGCTTTGACCTGCCCAGTCATATTCCCAGATTTTGCACAATTCTTACCACACAACAGACACTACCATCTCTTACGGAATAAATGAACTACTCGACAAGAGGTCATCTCAATTTAGAATTAAGCATGAAAAAAGTCTAGCTTTTGGGTACAAACATATCTGAAGATTCGCTTTTTATTTCCTCACAAACTGATACACATAGTTGGAAAATAAGGCTAAGAAGTGTATGCAATCTCTACAAGGTGAAGACAGCAAGACAGGCTTGTCATCTAAACTGTTAACGGTTATTTACGAAATTGTCATTTATCTTATGTGAGCTCATTTATTAGGTTGCTGCGAAAGTAACTGCAGTTTTTGCCAATACTAATATGTTTATTTTTCACAAAATTCTAGGCTTTAAAATCTTAGACAGCTGCCTCCTTTCAATTTTTCTGTTCTATTTTCAGCTGGTGTCAGAAAATTCTCACTGCAGGGCAGAAGTAATGAGCTAAGTAAGAGACTTCAGCGCTAGGTCAGAAAGGGACAGCTTTGTACGTGGAGTTATTAAAATGCTAACTTGCATAAATATAGGATGCTTTGTGTACAGTTGAATAGAATTATTTACTTTCATGACTTAAAAAGTAACATTATCGACTGGTTGGTAACATTAGAGAGAATTTTGTAACTTAGAATTAGACATAAGCCACTAATCCTCACAGAATGATACTGCATGTGACAAAGCATGATGCTGACACATCTGTCATGCTAAGGACAGTTTAACTCCTTATTTGCTGTGTGCAGAGCTCTTTAGCTATGACCTCTTATAATGTCTTTCTTGGCGAACTCATGTGCCAAGTACCTGAAGAGTTCAATGCTGCATTCTGTGAGAGAAGCTGGTCATTGCTTATTGTTAAGGTGGCACCTGTAGATTGATTACTGATTTCAGGTCTGACAATCTTGTGCTCCCTTTTATTAATAATTCACTATTTCCATTAGAATTGTGTTGCATAAAATCTTGACCTACATGGAAATTAATATTGTGATATCTGAAAACAACATTCTAAGACGCATATTGGCAAGTCCAAGCTTTTTCATTTCAGTAAAATTTATATAAAAATGAAAATGAGACCACAAAATGCATTTCCCTAAATGACAGTATTTGTTTATACTTTTTAAGATGTGAAGTATTTTAAAAATACTTCTTATGATTTCTACTTTAACTCAGTATTTAGGCCCTAAAAATCACGCACTTTCTGGAATAGAACTGTCAATGAATTGAAAATATTTACAAAAATAGTGCATTGCCAGGTATATAGCAAAGGCAGGTTACAAAGGATCTGAGGGACACCACTAAGCAACAACAGAACCTCCCCTCCCTGCCTCCACTGAGCAGGCTTGCTGAGCTGACGATGCTATGGTTTCCCATGTGGTGTGTTCCTATCCTGTGTGTTCTGAACGCTCTCAAGTACACACTAACATGCCTGCAACACACTCCTACTAACACACATTTGCTTGATTCAAAACCCGCTTGTGCCAGCTTCATTAGCTACCGTAATGATACAATGTAATGAAATAGTATGGCAACTAGAAATGTATATGAGAATAAAAAACCTGTTGGAATTCCAATGGAAACCAAACTGAATTCCTTGGAAAGACTTGGTAAAGACAAGATACTTTAACCATTCTGCTGTCAAATTAGGTGGCGGCAAGACAACTCCACAAAACCAGAGAGAAAGAGATTCAAAGACAAAAGGATGCTGCGCTATGACTGCTTGAGAGCGACCGACATTCTCATGCCTCGCTAAGAAACAGAAACAGGAAATGAAACCACATGATGAACATGAGGACAGGCAAAAATTTCGAGAAGCAGAAAATGTATTATCACCTGAGCAGACCCATGTTCAAAAGATCCGTGGATGAATGTCTGAAGTATGAAGGTGTCACTTGTTTGGCTCCCTAATTTGTATACCTTTTTATTAATAACTGGGCTGAAAACATCAGGTAAAGGGACTTTCATTGTATCCGGACAGGATTAATTCCAGAGGCAAAGGACTGTCCTTGCCTTTTACTCAACGTTTAACCTTTTTCCAAGTGCTAGGATTCATGAAATGCCTAAAGTCTGCAAAACTTAGCTGAAGTAATACTTGTATCCTCTAGTACTTGCATGCATTTATAATTCTACGTGTTAATAGAAGAAAGAACATCCTAGAAAATCTTTGAAAATTTCTATAGAATATCTAGATGCTTTTTAACAGGTTACCATAAATTAATGCTTTTTATAGCCCTTTCAGAATGGGATAAGGAATTGTATAGCCAGTTCTCATTATCCATCATAATGAGAAGTGAGAAAAAAAGTCTTAAGCCCCAAAGTTGCAACGAAATTTATTTCATTAAAGTTTTCTCCTAGAACAGCTGAAGCCAAATTCTTAAAAAATTAGGTATATTCGTGTACATTTTTACATATACTAATAAGCAATCAAGTAACCAAATGGCCAATAATAAAACAGAGGGAAAAGAGAAGCACAACCCACAAACCGAAGAATACATTTTCTTAACTGAGCAAGAACCACGCACTATGTGGTTTGAGGGACCTAGAACAATGCTTCTTAGATTAAGTGTACTCAGTTTGGGTTTTCTTATGAATACCTTTTCTTTCAATTCTCAAATTCTGTTTTGCAGAAGTATCTCTGAAATAGCAGAAATACTGCCCTAGATGGGCCTCATGGTTGAGTCCATCTAGAACTCTGTCCTTCTCCTGAGATGTGTTCCAGGGGAAGTAGGGGTGCTTCCCTCAGTCACATGACATCTCCACTGAGGGTGGTTTGATTCCTAGCAAAATGTTTTTGTTAACATCATCATTAGGTGGTTATGAGTCTTAAATGAATTAATATTGAATGAGTTAATACAGGTGGAAGTTAATAGAATAATATCTGGCACTTAGTAAGGGCTATAAAAGTTATTCTTGAATTAAAAAATGATTCTTAGTTAACATGAAGAGTTCATAGTTGAGAGTCACAAGAGCGAAGCACACCAGGAAAGTACATTCAGTGCTCACTGAGACCTGAGTACACTATGGGAATTAATGATTCCTAAGGACTAAGGAAGGCACAAAAAGAGAAAAGTCAGAATAGGAGCAGCATAGCCCTGAGGCAGGGAATGAGTCAGCCATGGAGAGAATTAGATCTTTAATTCTAAGTGAGCTTTGCTGCCAATGGTATTTCCTACCCGTTTATCAACTTTTCAATGTTCTCCCATGTTTTAATTTTTTTTACATAATCCCAGTAGAATTCTGAAGACATTCGGTAAAGAGAGTGCCATGGGGATTGGTAACGCCCTAATGTAAACGGTTTATACCAGTTTCACAGAGTATGAGTAAGAATCACAAAGCTACGTTTTCTGCTCTCTGCTAAACAACAATAACTTATTCTCTAAAAATGAGTGAATGAATGAATTAAATGACTGACTGTATCTAAACTGGAAATGAGAAAGTATTTTTCATTTCTGGTGCCAGATCTGAATTGGAACACATTATTTTCATTAAACTTCAACTTCTCCCATAAATTACAAATATGTATTGAGCATGGGCTTTCTGCGCAGCAAGAGTATTGTAGGAAAAGAGATAGTAGATATACAGTACTTAAATTGCCGGGTGAAAGAATGTTTAAAATAATAACTTACTAACCGGAGATAGTCAGGGTAATTTCCTGTGGAGACCCTGAGGAAGACGTGGCCGTGGGTCCAGCGGCCTGTGCCAGGACCTGGCTCAGGCTGGAGTTGTTAATGGTCAGGGTGATCTCGTGGGGACCGCTGGAGGGAGATACCAGACCTTGCGAAGTCATCACTTGAGTGAGGTCTTGGGTCCCTGATTGTCATTACAAAGCAAAACAAAGTGGAGCTTTAAAAAAGCCATCTTCCCCTGTTTTTATATTTAAAATATTTTAATTAAACTGTTATTAAATATTTCAGTAAGATAAAAACTTAAAGCATCAGTCATCTCCAATTCCTTCATCTAAAAAGAAAGCCTTGCGATGAAATGAAGGCAGGATGAAAAGAGTAATAGATGAAGGCAGTAATAATCTAACAGTAGATATTACATACCTATTATTAATTGTAAGAAAAGCTTATCTTATTCTCAGGACATTTGACTTATTCTCTTCTACAAAGAGAAGAAAATGACATCATAATATCCTAAACTCAAATATGTGATCACAAGCAAGAAACTGAAACTCCAGCTGTCAAAATAAGCAAAAGTGAGGGGTTCTTACCACTGCTGTTAGTGGTGAGCACGGAATCCTGCTCAGACAGCGGGCCTATGGTCAGATTCGCAGAGGTCACTGTGGGCTGTAAGGACAGGCCTGAGATAGGCTGGATGACAACACTGGCGGGGACTGTGCTGTCCGATGTCTGGAGAGAGCTGTTCTGTGGGGCCAGGCCAGGCTCCCCCGTGAGCTGCTGAGCCAGCAGGTTGCCCTGCTGTAACGTCTGCTGCAGAATGCTTGGATCAATCTGAAAAGCAGCAGAGGTACTTGTAATGAAAACTTCAAGCTTCTGTGTGATACCAAAAGTATCATAGCACAGAAGACCATGGAAGGTGCCATACCTGCAACGTAATGTTATTAATGCTGGCAGCATCGATTCCAGAAATCTGTACATTTGGTCCAACCAAGTTAGCAGCCAACTGTAACTGGATGCCTTCTAGGGTAGCCAGGCTCCCATCTGTCAGAGACACCGTCAGGTCACCCCCAGCTGGCCAGAGAAAGAGAAAGGGCAAGACCAAAAATTATGAATGCTTCCTAAAACTAAAGCCATCCATTTTTTACATAGGGATGTTTAAATACATAAGTGGTACACATTACGACAATACAACCTTGTTGTGGAATACCCGTACCTCCCTTATACCATACACATACACCGTCTATTCATCCCAAAACAGCTTTGTAAAATACTCATACTACCCACTTTAAACATATCAGAAAAGTAGCTCAAAAAGACTCCACTGATTAGCCCAAGGTTCAAAACAACCACTACTACTGAGTGGCAGTCAGGCTGCAATCTGCCAAAGTCACAGAAACAGAAAGAAGGGCACACAGGACATCTGACTGCCATGTACAACTGCCGCATTTACCCGCAGCAGATACACAAATCAACACAGCTAGCTAAAATGTAACACTTTTCAAGCACTATGTGACCCAAGAACAACTGGGTAACTACATCAAAAACAATGCTAGTGAATACTGATTAATTACACTTCTCACTACTACATTTATGAGAATGCCAACTGAGTAAAAACAAGTTTAAACCCATTAAAAACAAAAGCTAAAGGAAGTGCTTAGTGTGAAAAAGCAGCCATCATGGAAGGCAGAATGGGAAATGCAAAGGAGCAATGTCTGCAAGATGAAGTTCCAATTTTTCCTAATGCCTTATAAGGGAAAGGCTCAAAGAAGGAAAACATGGTGCTGCAGAAAACAAAGTTTCTTCTGCTCCGGGAACAGACAGAAGCCACAGAGAACCATTCAATCCCTGTGCCGCTCCCATTCCCCTGGCTCAGCGTTTACCTGACACGGAGGCGGGAAGAATAGCTTGGCCCACCAGTCCTGGTTGCAGCAGATTCTGATCGAACTGTCCTGTTAGGACAGAGTTGTTCATGATGAACACGCTGGGGTCAGTGGAGGAGGAGTTGAGGAGGCTGACAGGCTGCAGTCCTTCTGACGAACTTCGAGTCACAGGTTTTCTGGCCTTCGTCGGGTCTGGTTTATAATGAAACTGCATGTGCGTCTTCCTTCTACCTGAGGTACGGAAACGCAGCTCGCAGTGCGGGCATTTGAAGGGCTTGGCTCCTGTGTGCAGACGCATGTGGACCTTCAGACTTCCCTTAGTGGAGAAGGCGTTGCTGCAGACGTGACAGCTGAAGAGCTTCTGACCTGTGAAAAGCCCAGCTGAGAATTAGCAGAGGCGATGGCAGCCACGACATGCACACCTATGCCACTCAGTTGTCAACACAAATGTAAATACATTGAATCGGTGGAAAGAAATGCTTTAAAGAGAATCCCTTTCACCTATAAGATGTCACAGGCAATTGTTGCAGAAATTTAACAATATATTGTTTATAATTTGAATTTGGTATTTTCACAATCCTTTGAGGTTTATAGTGTTTCTAAGCCGCTGCATTTTTCTGAACCTTGACTGAAGTATTTGCTTTATATTTATCAGAAGCAAATGGGTGGTATGACTTAACAGCCCAGCTCTGAATTATCGTCACTTTTCTTTAATTTTACAAATGGTACTTCAACATCTCAGCATGTCTCTACCTTCTCTTCTGCCAAACAGGGGTAACCACAATGCCAGCTCAGGTCGGCATCACACTGGGAGAATGTGCAAAGGAAAATCCTATTCTAGAGTCAAAGAGCTGTGTGCCTGTATCACGTACCTAGTTCCTTAGGCGCTGGCTCCTTTCATGATTACTGAGTATATCAAAGGCCATGAAGGCGCTGAGCACCATGAGCATAGGGTGCACCCTGTAAGAGCCTCAAGGAGTAGAAAAACTTCCTGGCTTGCTTTTCCCTTTTACTGGCCCAGAAACAAATGCTAATTTTCACCAGGATGGTGCACACCGGGAACCACAAAGAGACTAGGGCAACCTGATATCCCAACGCTGCCCTGGCTTCCTCAGAAATCAAACCTCTACTTCAGAATGGAGAAAGGGGCACCAAAAGGTATTTATCCAGAGACTTCTATTTCTATTCCGTATCCATGTAGCCTACACCGAACTCTAAAACCAAGGAAATGATGAAGCAGCGTGCACCAAGTCATCGCGGCTGTCGCTGGGCACCTGCTGCATACGAGGCCATGCCCTAGGCCTGGGGCGTGAAGGGAAGTGAGGCCGGGCCCTCCATATGCGCAAAAAGTTCACTGCATTACACAAGAACCAAATACAGGGAGCCTAACAGCAGAAAAACTGCACACAGGACAGCCAAATAAACAAGCTCATCTGTTTGTCTAGTTCCAAATAGGAACCCATCAGAAAAGAATCACAGGGCTTCAGGTAAACGTGTGAAAGGACATTTGTTCTTGTCTGGTGAATTCTGCTTATAACCAACAATTCAGAATATAAATAAGTTTGATCATCAGAATCTTATGAATCATTATAACAACAGCTCTCCACTCACTGAGAGTTTACCATGGGCCAAACACTTTTCCAAGTCATCTAAATGTCTGATCTCCCAAAGAGGAAAGTACAACTATCAGCCCATCTTCTGCAGGAGAAACCTGTGGCTACGAGGAGAACCTTGTCTAGGACCACAGAGCTCACAGGAGGACTGCAGGATTCCCAAACAGGGAGGGGCGGAGCCGGCCTCAGCCGTTAGGATGCACTGTGCAGAATTCCAGAAGCGAAGGCGCAAGAGTATTCGCCTCAGTGCCTCATATGAGATGAAAGGGAGAAAGAGGCCAGGAAAATCGGCCATTCCTTTCTCCCTTCATAAGATTTTCTCCCCACATAAAAATAATTATGAAATGATAACTGTCATGAGATTTGCTGAGTGCTAGTTTTTACAAAACCTCAACAAACTGAATCTCATTGGCCTAAATGAGACTAAGTGGTAATCTTTATTTATTTATTTATTTTGAGAAGGAGTTTCCTTCTTGTTGTCCAGGCTGGAATCCAATGGTGAGATCTCAGTTCACCGCAACCTCCGCCTCCTGAGTTCAAGCACTTCTCCTGCCTCAGCCTCCTGAGCAGCTGGGATTACAGGCATGCATCACCACGCCCAGCTAATTTTGTATTTTTACTAGAGACAAGGTTTCTCCATGTTGGTCAGGCTGGTCTCAAGGATAAAAGGTAATTTTTTTTTTTTTTTTTTAAAGAATGGAAGAGAGAAAGGAAGAGGAAGAGATTTTAGAAAAAGAGAGAAAAGGAGAAAGAAAGAAACAGCAAAAGAAAGAAAAAATGAAAGAGAAAGAAAGAGGAAGAGATTTTAGAAAAAGAGAAAAAGAGAAAGAAAGAAACTGCAAAAGAATGAAAAAATGAAAGAAAGAAAGAGGAAGAGATTTTAGAAAAAGAGAGAAAAGGAGAAAGAAACAGCAAAAGAAAGAAAAAAAGAATGAAAGAAAGAAAGAGGAAGAGAAAGAGGGAGAGAGAATGGGATTCTTGTTTTATTGCCCAGGCTAGAA